>PVKE010039998.1:0-14778 GCA_004027555.1 Craseonycteris thonglongyai
AAACGTGGCATGGAGAAGACTGAGAAAACTGAGCGCCCAGAAAGCATGCGCCTTCAGTGAACTTGGTGGTGTGCGAGACAAGATGTGGGAGCACCACTGGGGACTTGAAGATTGAGTCCCTCTCCCTTCCACTGGTCTCCACTGGCCAAATGACTTCAGGCGAGTCCTTACCCACTCCTAACCTCAGTGTGCTCATGCGTCAAAGAGGGATGGAAATAGGTTGTCTAGACAGGGATGCCAGGATAGCTCAGCAAGGTTGAGCATTGGCCTTGCAACCACGAGGTCCAGGGATTCGATCCCATACGCGGAACTACAGCACAACTGGTAACCACACGGATGGCAGCAAATGTTTCCACCCCATGTGGCCCCACATCCACCTGTGTGGAATGTAAACCATGTCACAACTAATGATATACAACTCTCTCCCTCTCTCTCTCCCTCTCTCTCACTTTCTCTCAAACAATAAAACAAATGTTTTCTTAATTTTTTTCAGATAGATTATCACAGTATATGTGAAAGCACCAAGTATGGTGCAAGAAATGTTTCCTCTCTTCTTTCTGTCACATCTTGGCTTGTGGCTTGGAAAGGTGCAGTAGAACAATAGAGAGCAGCCAGGGGCCATGGCTTGGACTTTCATGATGGGTTGGGGCAGAGAGTGGTGTATGAGGCTACAAAAAATGAGAGAGCCCCAACTAACAATCATACCACACTTCTCAGAGATGTGAAAAATAGACCACTGAAGTAGGCCAAGCAAGCCACCTTCTTGGAGCATCCAAGAATCCTCCTAGGGTTGCTATCATGGGAGATGGTGTGACATATTTCGAGCACATATCAGTGCCCTTTGGGTAAAAGCTTATACCTCATTCATAGGTGTAGTCCTCATGTCTAATAGAGTGCCTGATAGAGGACCAATACGTATTTGTAACTTGAACAACGGGAGGACAAAGACATAGTGTGTCACTGTCTCTCTCTCCCTTGTTCTTCCCTAGGTCCTTCATCTTCTGGATGATGAGTAATAGGAATAAGTTGATATTTACTGAGGATCATGGAGGCCATTTGGTCCAGGCCTCTGCCTCCACACCTGGAGGTGGTTAAGCCATCCCAGACAGAGTTCTGTCTCCTGTACTGTTCTCTAAGGTGTCCAGTCTTCACAGCTTCTTCCGCATGCTGACTTTGAGCTTCCTGTTCTCGGATCAAGTCATTGGTGATGCTGAACACTTTTATTAAGGAAAGATTCTTGGTGAAGAGGCAACAATTAAAGCAAGTTCTGTTTAATGTAGCAAGGAAAAGTTATTATTTAAAGCTCCAACAGTTTTCTAAGGAGAATGTGTACCATGATAGTTGCTTCTGTTGTACCGGGAAACTATGGATGTAGACTCACACTGGGAGAGCTGGAGGGTCCCACATTCAAAAGGGAGCATGACTGGGGGGCAATCCAAGGGGAAATGAGAGAGCCAAGAAGATGATGTGAGTTGCCTAATGAGATCCTCCTGCGATCTCTAAATTCCCAGCTCCTAGTAAATGCACCAATTTACATGGAAAGCCGTGAAGAGGAAGTTCTGCCTCTAGGTAAACTAGGGGGAAAGAGGTAGTCTATGCATTTAGGAATTAGTCACACAGGAACCATGAAAAGAAAGACCATGAGAATCCCCACATACCATGTATAGGGCTTTGGACTTTACCAAGATTGCAAAACTGAGAGTTTAAGCCAAATTAATCTGGACCACTGAAGATCAAGACAGTCTCAAGTGATACCTGCATCCTCTCAACCTGACATCATTGTAGACACCACAAGAAAGGCATTATTGTGGTCCTCAAGGAACTTACAATCTCATTGGACAGTCGAGATGTGAAGCCATTGCACAATGTGCTTTCAGGCTACATATTAGTCTCCGGAGAGTGGGAGGGGTGACTGGAGAAAGGCCTGGAGGAGGGCTCTTATAGGGTCACCCTGACTTGAGTCTTACAAGAGAGATGACAGCATTTGGTTTGGCAGATACGGGAGCAGACTTTTCAAGAGCTTCCTGTCAGAACCTCCCAAAACAGACCAGCTGGACAGGACCCAGGAAGATGACAGCAGCTCCACCCACATTTAAAGCACGTGCCCACAGTAGCTGCCTGGGTGAACTGCACAGCCAAATCCGGCTACCTTTTTCCTTATAAGGACTTTTAAAGTCATTTCTCCAAAAGAACATTTGCCTTTTCATTCTTTTTCCAAAACAAAACAAAACAAACCCTTTCTGCCCTTTCTGGTATCCCATCATCATTTTCGTTTGCCCATGGCCTGTACCACCCACTCGACCCCCCTACTCCTAGTAGAGCGTCCACACACAACTCAGAAAGTAGGCTACTCTGAGAAATCTGAAGTTGTAACTTTCAAAGGCTAATGGCTAAAACTGAGTATTTCCAATTCCGCTGTGGGCAGCAAAAGTATATAAAATCATACATAAAGTATGATCCATAGTATAAAGTAGTATCCATAAAACGACTCCTCCATAAGATGAGGCTTCAACTTCCATTTTAATGGAAACATGTTGATAAAAGGATAAAAGCAGATTTCTGAATTATATGTCTTCCCTGCCCATTAACAACCTGGATATGCACCAGAATTAATGGGCTCCGTTTTTATTCCCATTCTGCTGGTGGACATTGACCAGGGCTGTTGCATTACCTGATATCTAATCTTTCTAGTGCTTAACACTTTGCCTCACTGTTTCTCTCTCCAGAGTGAGATGTTAATTTCTTGGCTGTGTCTCAAAGAAACTTACAATTTCATTTTTATTTCTCCCCCAATGGAGTCTCTCAAACCCCTTATCTCCAGCTCAACAGGAAGGAGATTACTTTTTTACCAGACTATTGAACACTGATGATTTATTTGTTTACATATGGGGAAAGGGAAGCTCTGAAATATTTGACTTCATAGACAATGGGTCACACCTCTCCATGAGAGGGATGCAGTGTAACTGAAATGTATGGAAATATACTGCTTTACAGAGCTTCATTGAGCAGGGAAGAACACCAAAGCTTATGGGTCAGTGCTAACCAGACCCAGAGTTACATCTTGTCATCACAGCAGGATGCTGTTCTCATTTTAGTAGAAAAATTACAGACACTGAAGTCAGACACCCAGACTAGAATCCCAGCAGATACCTAACTCCACACTAAAAAATAGGCCTATTCAAACACCTACTCTGCCCCAATTTCTCACTAGCAATGTGACCTTGGGCAGATGACTTAATTACTTTGAGCTTCAGTTTCTTTATGGGTAAAATATGGATGCTAATACCTGGGTGAGAGGGCTGCTTATTGGAAATAAAAGCCATAAAGCATACAGCATGGTGCCTGGACAACACCATTTGTTAAGCATCCCATAGTAACTGCTTGAACAAATGTTAATTTCATTTTCCTTGTCTTTAGAAAGCTAAATTAATACATTTACTGTCCATCCAGGCACCTGTTCTTCTAAAGAAAGTTTCATTGGGACACAGACATGCATATGCATTGCATGTTACTATGGCTGCTTTCTCTCTACCACAGCCAAGTTGAATGGTTGCAATGAAGAGCATATGGCCCACAAAATCAAAAATATATACTGTTTGTACCTTTGAGAAAAAGTTTGCTTCTCCCTGGCCTAGCAGAATGAGCTGGGTTTCGGAAACAGATTTCAGTCTAAGCTTCAGCATTTATTAACTGTGAGACATTGACTGGACAATAAACCTTCTGAGCCTAAGTCTCCTTGTCTGTCAGATGAGAACAATATTACCAGCCTCAGAGGGCTCGGCTGAGCATTAAGTAATAGAAAATATATAAAGTGTCTTAGTACTGTGTCTGGTTCTTCCTACTCCCCTTGTAATTGACAAATGGAAGGAAAAACAAAAATCATTATTTTGGAGCAAGAAGAGGGTTTAAAAATGATCTGTTTAAGTCTGGGAGCCCTTCAAAACTACTGATTTCTGGGCCTCCTCCCAGCAATTTTGATTGTTATGTCTAGAGAAGGGGGATGGTCTCTAACTTTTTCTGGCAGTTCCTGAGGTAACCGATGACCAGCCTGTTGCAGGAAGCGGTGAACTAGTCCATACCTAACAGAGGTAAGGAAGCCGGTCAGTGAGCACAGAGCCTTCGCAGCCTCCAAGGCCCCTGGTCCCAGGTCCAAGGCAGTTGTAGAGGCGTGGAAGGTACAGACAGCCTTTCTAACCTTCATTTCTCATATCAGAGCAAGCAGACATAGTGGATGGACTCTTGAATGTCCATAGAGGCTTCGCTCGTCCAGACCCTTAGCCGTCAGTCCCTCTATAGCACTTGTGAGGCCTTGAGGACATCGAATGCTGGGACTTCAGTTTTCTAACCGAGCATCTTTCTTACTTGCCCATACATGAGTACACATCCCAGAGGTAATGAAGGCTTAAGATGAAGGGTCTAAGATGACCCCAAAACTGCCATGCACCAAGCAGAGTTCAGAGAGCCAGAGGGGACTCTTCAGGGTACAAAGCAAGCTACCAACTCCTTGCCTCAAGAACATGCAATGGCTTCCCATTTCCCTCTGGTGAAGACATCTCATCACCCTGCTCACTGCTGTAGAACTTGGATGTTTAGAGATTCAAACTGTTTAGTAGCCATGTCATCTTGGGTACATTACTTAATCTCTCTGTGGTCTAGTTTCTTCGTATGTGAAATATAGATCAAATAACATTGACTTCTTTGAGTTGTTACAAAGACTAAATAAGTTCACATATACAAAGCCCTTAAATAGTACCTGGCACACAGTAACCATTCAATGGTATTAGCTATTATCATTAACTCACACGGTTCTCCTTCTTGCTCCAGCACCTTGAATATGCCAGTCTCTCTCCCACCACACGACTCTGAACACATTGTTCACTCTCCATCTCTCCAGATCCAACTCATCTTATAGGTCTCAGCTTAAAAGTCACTTCCTCAGACACTCTTTCCCTGACCCCCATGGCTGTCCAGATCCCCTTGTTACATGATCTTATGCCCCTTCTTCATAGCACTTACAACTGTAATTGGATGTTTATTTGTAAGTTTAGTTGATTACCATCCATCACCCTCCTAGGACCAGAGTTCTCTGCCTCTGCCTCCCAGCCCCTGCCACAGTGCCTGGCTCTGATGGGCACTCACTAGGTATTAGGATGAAAGACTGGGTGGATGAATTCCCAGGCTGCCATCCAGTGATAGGTGATGACCCCAGAAGTGGCCAGTGGAGACAAAGTTCAGGAGAGTCCAATTCCCCACCCTTTGACATGACTACAGCCTGGTATAAGTTGGTTTGTTATGGTGTATAGTCATATGGTACAGTTCAAGGCTCCATCCGAACACAGCTGTGTCAACTGGGTGACATTCCCCATATGCCTGAGGTGAGCTTGTTCAAACTTCCCCCTCAATTTTGAGTCAAAAATTACACCATAATTGGTAAGGGACTACTCTAGCCCTGTAGCCTATTTCCACTTGAGTAATGACCAAGAGTTCAGGCTAGGAAGCTTCAGCCACGGGCAGGAAGTAAAGATTGCAGTGAGCTTGTTCACTCGTTGCCCCGTCCAAGGTGGACCTGTCTCATGGCACACAGCACCTGGCACACAGGTAGTGGCTCAAATAAATAAATGCCTATGCTACAGTCTGTAACTGAGTCATTCCCAGTCCTGTCTTTCCACAGGCTCTCTGAACTGCATACATCTTCCAAAGCACGGATTTTAGACTCAGACATAACTGATGGGTAGGGGTCCCATCTTTACTATTTAACTGCTGCATGAGCCCCAGTTTTCTCACATGTTGTTGAGGAATTGTGTGATGGTACATATATTCAGCCTTCCCAATACACATCTCTGCAGCTGTTCGAAGTCATAGTCATTTTATTAGAAGCTATTAAGTTGTTTTAGATGTGCATGTATCCTGAATAGTGCTGGTGAAAACTACCATTGTATAGTCAATGTTCTGCAGTGTCTTATCTCAAAGATCCTATCATAAAATGACACATTAAAGATCTGGAAGTGTGGAACAAATGGATGCATACAGAAAGGACAAAGCCACCCTAACATCTCAAGCATTTGAGAATCCTTTAAGCCAAGGTTCTTCATAGGCAGCAGGATCTCTCTGGAATATTTTTCTCTTAGACCTAGAGGAGAAAGGGAGTGGGGTTAGCACTGCATATGACCACTCTACCTACATAGCTAGAATTCTGTTCATAGACATTCTATTTTATAAATGCTAATGTTAAGTAACTTGTAGAGGTAAACCAAAATAAACTATTCTTTCTATTGGAAAATTTGGCCTTGCTATTAAGCTCTGTAAAGACACGGGATGTGATGTCCTAAGGATGTCATAAACATGTAAATGCTGGGAAAGTCAGTGGCCACAGGGAGTCCCAGCATCCTCCCAAATACCAGTGTGGTTCCCAGGATTGGTAGCCAGGCCAACACCTGAGCTCACCACTATACTAGAAAAGGACAGCTGCCTTATCACCTTCTTAGGGTGCATGCATACAACCACCACTTATAATTATTTCACTTGGATCTGAGAGTAGTTGGCACTTTTCAACCCAGCGATGCTCCAAATTCTAAGCATCTCATAACAAAGCTGTTTTTCCTCCTATTTCCATGTGCAGCCTCCCTGGCTCTAGCCTGAGTTCATTACTCTCATGGACCTTTACAAAAACGTTAAGAAAGAAGCCCATTGGCCCAAATGCTTCAGGCTTTAGCAGCTTGAGATGTGGCTTTCAAGGTACAGTGGGCCACGTATTGACCAAATTTATTACCACTGCCTAATGAGGGTCACCAAGTTCCCAACCTGCAATTGTTGAGCCCTTAATATCTTCCTTTTCTCCAATAACCTAATGCCATATTTTAGATTCTGTTACTTAGAGTATCAACTTCCAAGTGCTAAATTCTGTTGTCAGTTAAAATTCAGATCAGATGAGAGTACCTGAGACCTGACTGCTGTGTCTTAAACAGACAAGGGCTTATTCTAGTACATAAAACGATTCCAAAGCAAGGCAGGTTGACATCCGAAATATACCAGAGACAAACAAATGCTAGATTGAAAGCCAGTGGCCAGACACACAGGTAATGTGGCTCTATGAAGCCATCAGACACCTGGCCTCCTATCTTTCTGCTCCCCCACACATGACTTTCATTCTCAGGTCAACTCATGGTCCAGAGTGATTGCTGGGGTTACAATCATTGCATCCAAATTCTGGGCAACAAGAAGGGAGAATGGAGAAGGGAGAAAGGTGCTCTCCTTGGAATTCTTACACAATATTCCAGTTTACATCTCTTTAGGAAGAACTTACCTGATTCAAATGAGGATTTGGTAACAAAAAAAGAGGGAAAGAAGAGAGCTGGTGGTGATACACCAGCAGGCTCTGCTCTAGGTGATGATTAGGTATCATATTCCAGTGGATGGCGAATTGGATGTCTAATACAAAAGGCACCATTCTCAGAGAGTCTGAGGGGGGAGGAGTGGATGATTCCTCATCCAGTGGATACCCAGGAATAAACAATGGTAAACGGGTGAGACTTGGCCACAAAGGCATGATGATACTACTAAAATCAAACCATTGTCATTCCAGCTGTTTTCATGGGCTCCCCCATCCCCTTCCTAGGCCCCATCTCCATCTCTCATGCCTACCTGATCGCTACCCCTTTCTTACAGATGTGCCTGAGAGTTGTAGGCATAATGAATGGGGAGAGGCTTGAGAATGGAGGATAGCAGAAAAAATTTCTGCATGTCAACCCTACCATGTTGAAAATATATATGTCTATCAAATCTATTGGGCCAAAATGACCTGCTTCACTTCAGGTAGGGTGCTCAGCTGAGTGACAGGGCCACAGTGGGATTCCAGGGACCACTTGGAATATAAACTATACAGATCCTTTTATGACAACAGCTTTGGAAGTAGGCCAGTCACCCAGGGGACTTGCAACCACTAGAGTAAATAGACAAAAAAAAAAAGGAAGGGAAAGGAAAGGAAAGGGAACATTGGGAGGAAAGGCCTCAAAGCCAGTGGGGTAGCCACAAAACAAAAACAAAGACACTGTGCTGTTTAAACAAATGTCTTTAATCTGTTTGCGACACCTGTCGCTTAGGCACAGAAAAGATCTTGGAAGGTCAGAGCCCTTCAACACACAGTTGCGGAGAGCCCTTTTCTGCCCCCACCCCAGGCAGGGTAGAGCTGGGCGTAAATTGTCATCTTTTCTGTTGGCAGATATTATCAGTAAAATCCCACTGTAATGAATTCTGTCAGCCCTCCAAATTGCTTTTTAGTAATAGCAGTTGCTGCTAATGAGTGTATTGCTAGAAATTACTTTCTTAATCTTCTAAATCTTGGCATGAGATGGAAGTGCAGGTGTCTCTCTATAGTGAACATCCGTTGCCAAGGCAGACCTAACTCACCTCCTCACCATTGCTTCCCTGTGTCCCTGGCAGGGGCAGGGCTGGGGCTGCCTAGTCTGGAGGATGGGTTCTATGCTGTGGGGACACAGAAGAACCTGCCCTCTTCCTCCTTCACCTAAAAGTGTTCAGATGGCCACTTTCAGTGAAGAAGAGTAGGAGACAGTCCTCGGGCATCAAGCTGTGTCGGTACCAGTGGGAAGTTTTCGTTCTCTCCCTTCCGCGTCAGCTCTTCCCTCTGATATAGTTGACACTTCCCAGTTTATGCAAAGTCTTACACAAAAGCAGCTTCAAGGCAGTCTACCCCACCTCCCCTCAATCTGAATTCTTTCCTTAGCCCTTCCAAAATGGAAGTTCCTGAGCCACCACTGACTTTAAGTGCAACTTGGCCTTAAACTTGACCTTGATTATTCAGGCCACCTCTCTGGGCCCCAGTGTCCTCATGTGTCTAGTGAAGGGAACGGACTGAACAACTCTAACCCCTCTCACACCCTTATAGCCTGTGTAGTCACTCAGGTCCCGTGAGCCATAAGCACTCGAGGAACAGACACACTCAGCCCAAGTCCTGGCCCAAGTTGCTTCTAGTACAATCAGTTACAGTTGACCTAACAATTTCTCCTCAGGGATCATATAACTATAAATAGGTAGTTAGGACTTCTTTATCCTTATCTGTTGAGGTCCCTACCTGAGTCAGGTGTGGGCACCACCAGCTCTAGCTAGCTGGCTGGCCAGCCATTGTGCTCTGCCTGTATCCACGCCAGTGGTCTATGATCTTTCTAAAACTGAACACTGCATGGATTGTCTTTCTTCCAGTCTTTCCTGGGCCTGACTGTCTTTTTGGTGAGTCTTCCTAAAAATGCTTCTTATAACAAGTCCTTAATTTTTGTCTTATTTGAGCTTCACAACAATCACATGAGATGGAAAAGTTAAAGCACCTGGTATGAATTTGACCAAAGTATGATGAGATTAAGGGGAATTTGCAGGTGTGGACTGAGAGGTCCTGTAAGATGGGACAGGGATCAGGGAGAGGCAGTCCAGCCCCACACTCAGGGCTGAAACTCACAGAAACACTCACATTCAGGCCATGCAGAACATCTGCAGAAACTGGTCACCAATAAGGAAACCAAGACTAGGAGAGGAGAGAAATTACCAAAAACTCATGCCAGTTGGTGGCAGGAAAATAAAACTAGAACTCAATTCCTCCTGCCTCATCATCAGAGTTTTCGGCTTTGTTGGGGTACTACTCCAAGAAGCACAGATTTAGTGCATCCTTTGCTATGGGCTTGTAAGAATAACGAAGACGGACCAAGCCCTCAGGCTCACACCTCCAAATGGAGGAACCACCATGCAGGGCAGGAAGACAGGCAGAGAGAAGGCTGCACAGAAAACCCTGGAAACTTGAGGAGGCTACACTGTGTCCTGTCAGGTGACAGACACGGGCTCCTGTCCACAAAGCTCATGTGTCACCAACTCCCGCCCTCCTTATGCACGTCCTTCTTTCTTGGGAGATGCTTTTCTCCTCCTGTGCAGTCCCTACCTTCATAATTTTTGTGTTTAGTCTTCTAACAACACCCCACTAATTCCTGGTATCACAACAGTCCTCGGCCGAGCTATTAACAGCCATTCTCAGGAAGGAGATTTAGTTAAAAAGTGTAAAACAGGAAACTGAATGGAGTGGGAGTCCTGGGGGAGGCAGGGGAGGGTAAACAGTTTCCTTCTTCGTGGAAGCTGGGTCTTGGAGTCCCCCTGCAGGGAAGCAGTTCAGTCCAGCAAACCCTAGAGGAAGTCTGAGGTGTAGCTGGCCAAATTTCAGTGTCCCTTTAGCAGCCTATGACACCAGCCTTCAGCAATTGTCATGCTTAAATGCCTCCGTGGAATTCACACATGGGATTTATGGGGATGAAAAATACTGCTCCAATTTAGTTTTTCCCATCAAATACTATATAAGTTGTAAATTGAGTACTTCCACTCTTGACAACAGCTATTAAGTTGACGCCACTGCCTTGTTGGCCTTTTGCTGTTGGAGTATCTTTGGGCGCCTGGCCCTGGGCCCAGCCAGACTTCTGCTACTTCAAGCACTGTAGACATCTGGTGCCCTCGGTTTAAGCTGGGCACCGAGCCTCTGAGAAGGCACCATGATGCCTCTGGGCATGAAGTGTTACAGAGATGTGAGGGGAGACTGACTGTGCCCTGTGCCCACAGGTGCTGTCTGCTGCCCTCTCCCATGTCATCTCAGTAAAAAGTGCCTGTTCTGTACAAGGAGAAAACGAGACTCTGAGAAATCACTTTAAGAGAGATTAAGTCGTTGAAAAAGAATGAGGGGGAGAGGGAGAGAGGTATATGCTGTGCTGGGAGCTTCCTGGGAGGAGGAAAGTCATAGCTCAGACAGGACAGACTCCTGTGCTGAGGAGGACAGACTGAGGTGGCCCCGCATCACCAGCAGGACGGGCCACAGGGTGGTCTGTAAACACAGGCCTGAGAGTGTTTACTTTCTGGAAAGTCTATTTCCCTCTTTGGAGCTCTTTCTATTTGGCAGTCCTGTTCGCAGAATCCTTCATATCTTCCCTTGGAGGCTAATAGTCTCTCTGGGCACTTTTACCCACAAAGGCCACAAAACGATGTCCTTTCTCACTCACCCTTCTATCTGTGCTGTCTCATCAACATCTGGAGGAAGCAAACTCAAAGATCACCTGCTTGCTTAATAGAAGCAGGTGTTAAATCCATTAGCAGGCCATCGCTAAGGGCTATGTTGTGCCTGGTCAGGTGCCATGGGGATTCAAAAGAATAGAAGATGCAGCACTTGCATCTAATAAAATGTTAGACATAATCATGAACAAGTCTTTTTTTTTCCAGGTCCACAGACCTTTGTATATGCTGTTGCCTCCTCTTACAAAGCATGCAGCACACCACTCTCCATAGATGTACATGTCAACTTGTCCTTCAAGGTCAACTACAAACAGCACCTCCATTGAGAAACTTCCCTGCCCTCCCTGCCCAGACTGAAATGGAGTCCTGTCTGCTTCATGATTCCGACACACCATCACTGTCCTGCAGCACACAGCACATTGTGTCTTCATTATCATGGAAGTGTGTACCTCCCCCACTAGACAGACTACTCCTTCAAAACATTAATATCCTGAGTTCTGACCTAATACACAGAAGGGGATCAAATAATGCTTTTTGAATTGATGAATTAAAAAAAAAAAAGCAACATATAGGAGAATGGAAGGTTGCACCCATTGTTAGCAGTGGTTGGGAGAGTCTTGGATAGTGCCAAGAGTCAAGCAAAGCCAAAGGGGCGGGGAGACAACAAAAAAAGCCATGCAAAGACTCTGAAGCCGGTGTGTCAAGTTCAAACCCAACCCTACCACTTGGTAAATGAGTTACGTAAGTTCTCTGAGCCTCGATTTCTCATCTGGAAAATGGGGGTCATAATAGTAACTGGACTCAAAGAGTTGATGAGAAATAAAATGAGTTAACACACAGAAAACACATGGAATGGAGCCTGGCACTTCTCAAGTGCTCAACATGCTAGCTATGTTTTACTCATAAGGACTAGAGGTGGGCGAGAGGCTGTCCCTTATCTCTTCCTGTATTGTTTGAATTTTTACTACAAATAATTAGACAATAAAAAGAAAAATAGAGGGATGCTGAGAGAGCTCGACAGGTTGAGTGCTTGCCTTGCAACAGCAAGATCCTGGGATCGAATCCTGGCCCCAACCCTTGCAAACCCACATGCTGAACTGCAGCTTGCAACTGGTTAACCACTAAATTGGTGGTAAAGGTTCTCACCTCCCATGAGGGAGGACCCCAGTTCAATTCCACCCTGTGTGGCCCCACTATGTCAAAAAAAATGAATGATATACAACTATGGAGACTGCTCTGGGCCCTCCCCAACCCTCACCTTCTCTCAAAAACAATAAAATAAATCTTAAAAGAAAAATAGGAGATCTGTCAAACGATTCTTCCCACAAATCAAAATATTCCCAAAAGCAGTTTAAGACTTTCAAACTTCATTTGTGCACACCATAAAACTTCCATTGTTTACCTTGTGCAGTTCCTCTCTTGCTTATGTAAGAATAAATTGCAATGTCTCTTTGTTTGCCAGATTTCTATTTTAAAAATTGCAATTTTCTAAAAGCTTCCAATGCTAAAATTTTGAGGTACTTCATTGAAAATATTTTCATTAAAGATTTTCAACTAATTTGAAACAAGATGCATCCAAAACTTAGAGTACTTGATTACCAAAAGTTCAGTACTATTACTAAGGTGAATTTCCAAAACAGTTTTTCAATGGCACAAACACTTGTAAAATCCTATTGAAGTATACTGTTGTGTTGATCATCAACTTTATCACCAAAAAAAATGAAAATTTAGTTTCATTACTCTGTACCTCCAAAAACTTTTTTAAATTTCAGCAACAATAGCTTCTATTTCAATTGGTAAATTATCACAACTTATATGAATACAGTGGCAATTATAGTTATTCACAGCCTATTCTAAGTACATTTCTGTTTCATAGGTTCCTTAATTTAGTAAGGATATTATTTTTACCACATAGTATTTATATTAATACCAAAATAAAATGATTTATCTTCTCTATTGAAGTTTAAAATGAGTTTATAACATTCACAATAATGTCAGTCGTTTCACCTTCTAAAAACTTTGAATCATGAATGGGAATAAAAAAGGATTGAACCATTGTTGAAATTAACTGATTTCCTGTTGAAAAATCTCATGACACTGATATAAAATTAGAATCGTTTAGCTATTTGCCAAGTTCTTCTGTTAATTGAGCCAACATATTAATAGCTATTACTTGAACTTTTGTCTGTACACAAGAAAAATTGGAACTGAAAAAGTGAAATTAATTTAGAACAGTCATTTAATCCAAATGAAAAATGATGCTTCACAAAATGATGGGCAAAGACGCCATTTACACTGCATCTGTTAAATCAACATCATTGGACCCAGTCTTTAAAATAACTACAAACTTTTGGAGTACTACTTCAGCTGATAAATGTTGCTGCTACTTCAGCTGATTTGTACCTTATGGTTTACATGTATTCAGTGATAACATTTGGGCCCTATAGAATATAATTGTCTAAAATTTCTTTGTGCAAATTTCACATTCATCATTAACTTTCATGAGGAGTAGAAATCTAGCCCTTAATTTTTTATTAAAAATACACTTTTGTTTATTCATAACTTATTGCTCTCAAAAGATTTTTTTAACTAAGAAAGCACTGCCAATCAAACAATCAATCAATTAAAAGTGAATAGTTGTGGATTTGCACTGTACAATAAAAGGCAAAGTCACTATAGCAAGGGTGCCCAAATTACTCTACTCACCATAGCAGGATTGCTCAGCCTCCATCCTTCTTTATGTTAGTTATCATTTTCCAGGCTTCCCACCAACCTGCCACTCATGGTCTGATGATCTGGGGCATTACAAAACTGCAGGCAGAGGACACAGCGTACCCAACTGGGAAGCAGATGGTTGACAAGGCCAGCATCATTCAACAACAGTTCCACCACTACCTGAGTCCGAGCACACCTCATTTGATCAGTGACTGTCCCCCTGGCGTACTTGAGTGTGAGATATCACCAGGTGAAGCAAGGGAGGCACTTGCCTAGGCTGCAAATTTTAAGAGAGCACAAAAAAATTCAGCAATCAAAAGAAATAATATTATAATACAATAATTTAAAATATCAAAATTATTTCAAAACAATTTATGCTGAGCAAAATATTAACATCTTCAACAAAGGCAGGATCCAGTTCTGCACTTGTACAACCTTGACAGTGATTGCCTCACTCATTGTACCCCAACCTGGGATGGATCCTGCCTTTATGGGTGAAAGAGTTGGCTTTGTGAGAGAAGAGAGGCTGCCTAAAAGAGGAGACAGGAATATGCCATTCTCTGAAATCCCCACCCTTTTGTCTCAGGTGCTCTTGCTTTACATTTTCTGCTTTCAAGATTAAAAGTCAAGCTTTTGGTCATCCCAAAGCGTGCCTGTCACTCTGGAAAAGGGGATGGCAGAGAATCAAGACACCCTAAACACACCCGTGTGTGACTGTGGTGATCTCTCTACAGCCCACTAGTACTGTGCATCTCAGCCCTACAAGAAAGGCACCTTTGATGTTGCTCACACAAACTTCAAAATTGGCCAGAAGACCAGAACATGGAAACAACCAAAATGCCCTTCGATAGATGACTGGATAAAGAAGATGTGGTACATTTACACAATGGAATACTACTCAGCGATGAGAAATGATAAATTACAGTCATTTCTGGCAACATGGATGGACCTAGAGACCATCTTATTAAGCGAAATAAGTCAGACTGAAAGAATCAGGAAACACATGACCTCACT
>PVKE010039999.1:0-14776 GCA_004027555.1 Craseonycteris thonglongyai
AAAAATGCAACACAACTATTACACAGGGTGACCTTCACGGAATGGGACAGCTCGGGGGAGAAGAGTATTATGTGCTTGCATGTTTCTCTGATATTTTGAGAGTTAAATGATGGTTTTGATAGAAAAATCATGTTTCAATTAAAATAAAATTCTTGAGACAGAAAAAACTGTACCGTATTTTCCGGCGTATAAAACGACAGGGCGTATAAGACGACCCCCTAATTTTACAGTTAAAACATAGGTTTAGGCCTATATTCGCTGTATAAGACTACCCCCCACTTCCAAGGCTGTAGTCTTATACAGCGAATATACCGGTAACTGGAAGTCATTGTGATTAATGTTTAAGAGGCATCTGAACTGAACTCTGAAGGACTGATTTCCAGCCATCTCTGTGCAATTCTAGCAATGACCTCCATGATGGCCGGAGGGGACCGCGTTTGTCGTTTTTTTTGGTCCCTAACAGCAAGCATCCTGGTTAGGTTACTCAAATTTAAAATTTGCCCCCTTGGAAGAGAAACCCCATGTAGCATTCTCTGATTCTGTGACACTGCCCATTTTGGGCCGCCCATGGGTAGCAATGAATGGAAACTCCACCCCACCCAACCCTGTGTCCCTGGGGCCCCATCCACCCTCTCCCGCAAGGGGCTGACCTGTGCTCTTGTCCAGGAAGTCCATGGACTCCTCACTTGCGCTGAAGTGGCTCGACATGGCCTTCTTCTCGGGGTCCTGCTCCACGTCGGAGCCCGTGTGCACGGAAGAGTTTGTACTCATAGGGGAGCGGGGCATGTCCGACAAGGAGATCCTGCGGCCCGTGCCCCCACTCAGCATGGGCTTGCTCATCAGGATCTTGGGGGATGCCGTCATGTCAAAGTTGAGCTTGACCTTCTCCTGCTTGTCTGTCTTGGCCGCGCCAGCACTGGGGTTGGTAGGGTCGAGCAGCATTTGGTACTGGCTGTTGGGCGTGTAGGGTGTCCTGAACGGAGAGTAATTAAAAACCCCAAACTTCCTGCGAATGTTCTCCACATAAACCTCCATCTCCTGCATTGCACTGTTGAAGATGCTTTTAGTCTTTTTCACAGAAAAAGGAATTTCTTTAGACATGAGGTAGCAATTATTTATTGGAACCCAGGCCCTAGGAATACAGAAGAGAATGAGCGCTTAAGGCAACTTTGGTCATTTCTAAGAACACTGAAGCTGAGTTCTCTACCCTCTCAACAAATGTTTAAATGTGCAATAAATTATTGGTGACTATAGGTATAAAGTTGTACAGCAGATCTTTAGAGCTTATTCATCTTATTTAACTGAAACTTTATGCCTGTTGACTAGCAACACCCCATTTGCACTCCCCTAACCCCTGACAACCACCATTCCACACTTTGATCATATACATCTGGCTATTTTAGATGCCTCATGTAAATGGAATCAAGCAGTATTTGTCTATGACTGGCTTATTTCACTTAGCATATATCCTCAAGCTTCATCCACATTGTCACATACTTTTTAAGGCTGAATCGTACTCTACTGTATATACATACCACACTTCCCTTATCGATTCATCTGTTGATGGACATTTGTTTCCAGAATTGGCTTTTCCTTAATACAAACCAAATTTAGACTCATATGCTTGCCAAGATATTTCTTAAAAATGACCCAGGTTGGAATGGTTAATATGTTCTAGCATCAGGACCGACTGTGACAACAAACTTTGCTGAAACATTAAAAGGCTCAATAGACTTAGTCATTTTAAGTCATTAAAAATTACAAAATCCCCTTTGGCTTTGGGTTGGAAGAGAGTAAAAAAAGCGTCATCCTAGACTACACCTCCCAAGAGAGAATAATTCCCCCAATAATCTCACTCTCCTGCCCTCAGACATGAAAAGCTTTCTCTTTTAAAATTAGGATTCTCCATGGGACTAGGAGGAAACGCTGGAAAACCAGAACCCTAAAATGAGGTACATGATTTTGAGTATGAGAGAATTCACAGGGAAAATAAACATAGCCCCTTAGCCTTCAGGGATGTGCCTTCTGCCCACCATTCCTACCTTCAACCCCCCATACTCCAGGGCCCTCTGCAGAGATTACATGAGAGGCTTTTCTGAAATTAGTGACCCAAGTGACAACAGGCAGGAGATGAGCGCACAACTTCTATGCTCTGGGGAAGGCAAGAGCCAATACAGGGCCATCTAAGATGTCACTTTGTTACATTTGATCTCCCAGCCTCAACCCAGCTTACAGCTGAGAATCTGGTGGGAGTGAGCTTTTCCAAGGAGGCCTTTTGGATTTCACGGGCTGTAAACTCAAGTCTGGTATCAAGTAACAGGGAGCCACGTGGGCAGCGAGCTGGGATGAAAATCATGGCCAGTCTCACGCCAGCACCACACGGCCAAATGTTTCAAAGAGGAGCAGGAAAGAAAACACCCTTCTTGTATTTAACCCAAATTTTAACAGCTGGTATCTTGGTTCCTATTTCTAACAAGGACCCAGGAGAAAGACAGAACATGCACAGGACAAAAGGCAGAGTATAGACTGGCTGCTCGCAATGCCTGGTGATCCTAAATGATGACACAAACGAATATGGAACACCTCCAAAATATCGGCTCTCTCTGAACGCTGGAAATGACCAGTTTTTCAGACACTCCAACTCACTGCTGTCATTCAGCCGGAACCACACAGAACGAGTGCCCTCGGGGTGAAAGTAGGCCAAGACACCCACATGATACAACTGGACAACTGGGAAGGCAAGAGTCCGGACCAGATAGGACAGATCTGAGGAGCAGCCCCAGGGCTGTCCCAGGACCAGAGATGCCCCCTCTGTGAACTCTGTCATCAGTAAAATGGAAGACGAGCCCCGGGGGGAGCAAAGGAAATGCACCTACGCCAGACCCAGCAGACCACCAAGCTGATGGGCTCATCAGTCGCTGTGACCACGCTTCTGTCTGGTGTCTGGGCCTTCACTATCTCCTCCCAGGTTCTCAAGTGCCTTCAACAAAGATGCTTGGCAGGTGATTTCTGAAAAAGTGTTTCTTTTCCTTTAAGCAGGCCCAGGAAACATTTAAAGGGAAATCAGATTTGCTTAACAATATAGAACAGCTGAGCTACTTCCCAACGCCAGGCCTCAGTTTTCTTATCAGTAAAATGGGGATAAAAGCAGCCTCTACGTAGAGCACTTCAAATAGTGCTAGGCCTGCTGCATAGTTGGCATTCAGGTAAACCTAGCTGTGTTTTTAATAGTTTTACAGGCACTTAATAGAATGTTTTCTATATTTTTCTATAATATTGTGTGTCTATGAAATTAAACCAATAAAAACAAAATCTTCTTAAAAGACAAAAGGCACATGATGAGACTTCAGAACAGGCTTTGATTTGTGCAAGAACCTTCCCAGGTTCTCTCTAGTGTTTAGTCACCTAACAACATGGTCGTAATGGTCTGGGAAGTTTCTTGTTCTGCTGTCTGATCTATTTCATTTACACCTGCCCAGGTTCATATTTGGGCTGTACAACCCCACCCTGCAAAAGGGACAGCACGTTCTACCACTTGCAGCCTCCCTTTCGCATCCAGGTCATGTTCCTGAGTCTGACCCAGCGCGGGAGGCTGTCAACACACCAGTCCCATCCCTCGACCACTGTCAGTAACTCCCAGCCTTGGCCGGCTGGAGCATTCCTACGCCAACATATTGTTACTGCACCACTGAGGGGTGTCCATGACAACCTGCCCAATGCACATCCCTCACCTAAAATGAGCCCAACGGCTCAGCACATTCCCTCCAAGGGGACAGAAGACAACAAAGGGGCAGGGGGAGGGTAAGGAAAACCTCATAGGCATCAGACTCATGCTGCCGTCTGATTCATAAACATAGGGGGCCCAGCTCCTGTGACAACTGCCACCCAGGACCAACCCACACCTGCAGGTCAGAGAAAAACCACCTCTGGAAACAGAGCCAGCAAAGCCCATGCCCCCCTAAGCCACCTGCAATGGCTGTCACGTAGGAGTAAGAGGTCCATGCAGAGTGGGCACAGCCGAGAGGACAGAATCGAGGGCTCTGAGGGTTGGAACATTTGGTGCATGTGAGCAGGCACTGCTTCGCCCCCACCCACCTCTAGCCTACATCTAGCTACACTATGTTATTCGGTAGAGTAAGAATAACCCCCCATCAGCAAGATGGTTAATGCTGGCCTTGCGCTAATGAAGAGACACAAAATGTACAACCCTCAACCATTCCTTCTTGCTCTTCACATAAAAGCCAGACTCCCAGATAACAGCCCCCATTTCTTATCACCCTTTCCTCCTTCATCCTATTCAAACCACACTGTGCTCCTGGCCCTTCCCTGCCCGAGGCTCTGCTTTCTCTGGGCCCTTTACCCAGATCCTCACTCAGCCCCCCTCTACCCCCTGACCTGAGAGCATCGTGCCTGCCTGTTTACTTATTACCCGTCTTCCCTGCCAGGATGTCAGCCTTCTGAGCAGAGACAGCATCTGTCTGCCAGCTCCTGTATGCCCGGCATCGAGCATACAGCCTGGCCCAGAGCAGGCACCAAATACATGATCTCTTTGAATGAACAAATCAATGGATTTTTAAGATTCCCAACAAAATGGGTCAAAATCAAATAAAGGGCAATACTTCCTATCAAATCCCTGACCATTTCCATTCCGTCTCCGGACACCAGACCACCTGAATGCCTCGTCAATGATTTTGCAGATCAATACTTCAGAATTCACTCTTTTCTTTAATTTGCAAGAAGACAAGCGAAGTTTAACCAAGAGAGCAGTATTTCCGATTCTGGTGTTGTTTAAAATTATAAACTGTTATGTTCCATCTATTCTGTGGTGGGGTACAGCATCTAGACTATGTCTTTTAAATATTCTCCCTTACATACTCACACTACATTTTTTCAAACTGCTCAGTGGGGCTTCAACAGGGCATTTGCCTCAGTGAATTGTAACATAATTTGCTAGAAGGGAGCTAAGATATTAAGTGCTGCTCCTCTCAGGCTACCTGTTCTCAAATTCGCAGGGGGCTGCCCTCTAAAGGCTACAGCTAACAAATGGAGTAACAGAATAATTCACTTCACTGTGAGAGAAGGAAAGGGGAAGGGAGACAGGCTGGGAAGAGGGCTCACCCATCCACACAGCAACCGTTCTCATGTTAGCTTCCGAGGAAAAGAACAGGGGGCAACCCCCCCACTCCCCCCAAGCCCAGTGGTAGAGGTTTATTTACTGGCAATCAGGGAAAATACTTCTGGTCCCTGAGAGCATTATTTGGAAAAGCAATTTGCGCCAGAAAAATCAGAAGAGAGAACAGAGCATTTAAAATAGGCATGGAACCTATTCCGATGCTGGTTTCTTTTCTTTTTCTTTTTTAATACTGAAAAGAGTGAATAGTTGATTATAAGTTGTTGTATTTAACAATCCAAGTTCACTGCCATCCACAGTTCCAGTGCAATTTCAGGTGCAAACGGGAGTTCAGGAACCTCCATGGAGCTGTTAGCGTGGCGAACCTCGTACGTGAACTTTCGACAGCACCCGGAAGGGGCCTCTTTAAAATGCACCTCATTCTTTTCGTTCTTAGTAAACTGACCTAGGCTATTCAGCATGGCTTTTATTGCTCCTGATGTTCGTTCACAAGCATTCTCTTTTTACAATAAATTCATGACCATCCCATGGTTTTCTCTTCTCCGTTCATTACGTTCTTATGAAATTCTCCATATGAAGTTTAGTAGTTTCCCATCTGCCCCATAGCCACAATGGGTCCCCCACACACCGCCAAAGCCCCCACGCAAGACCCCCCCCCACTCCTACCCCCACCCTCACCCCCACCCCCAGATGCCCACCATGGGTCCCAGGGCAGGAGAAGGTATCATTTCCATCAGGTCATCAACAGTTTCTAACTGATGCCAGTTTCATCATCAAAACCACGAAAGCAAGATTCTTTTCTAACATACCTGAAAAAACTGAAGCCCACGTGTTATCAGGCTTAACACAGCACAGGCCAGTATTTTTAAACTACAAGAGCATTGGTTGGTATCACGATAATAAACAAAGTAATAGCCATAGTCTCCACTCCTCCCCATACCCACGGACAGTGTCAAAGGTTTAGTGAAAGCTACACATTCGCAGCCTGTTTTTAACTCCCACCTGTCGTGTTGTCCAAAGAAACGGGCATCAACCTGCCCATCTTTATCCCTCAGAGCTTTTGCAGGCCAGAATGGAAACCCCTTCAGTTTTGCCCAGACCAAAGGATGTGGATTGCTCTAGGAAAAAAAAAAAAAAAAAATCCAAAGTTTGTACGTATTTGACAGCAAGATACACACATGAAGCCTGGTGTGTGAGGAGAGAAAGCAAGGTCGAAGCGATACAGGCCACAACCTGAAAGAGAAAACAGTTCCAAGCAGGGTCTCCCAAGCGGTGTTCCCCAGAAGGCATGTGGCCATTGAGAGTCGGCAAAGATGGGAATGTGGTCAGATGGTGAAAACAAGAACCGAACACGGACAAAACGAGGCCTGAAGCCAAGAGGCGCTATTACTGGGGTGGTCGTGAGCAGAAATTCCACCTTTCTACGCAATAGAGACAGCAATAGCTATATCTCTGTTAAGGTAATGAATAAATGCACGTTATATCTAGCGTAAGGGGCAGTATCAGCCGCCTTTCGTTCTTTATCAAGGGCTACACAATACCTTAACTATTCAGGTATCAATCTCCAAAAGCAGGAAGAGATGACATATCAACTGTGTTTTCATTCTCAACTTTACTTGCCCAGTCTTGCCCCCCACCCTCATAAACTCCACCACCAGCCCCAAAATGCATTTCTCTCCATAGAACAGTAGCCCCCAACGTTTTTGGAATCAGGGACCAGTTTCATAAAAGACAATTTTTCCATGGAAGGGGGGGATGGGAGAGATGGTTTTGGGATGATTCAAGTGCATTACATTTATTGTGCACTTTATTTCTATTATTATTACATTGTAATATATAATTAAATTGGTATAAAACTAATCTAATACCATCACTGATCTGACAGGAGGCGGAGCTCAGGCGGTAATGCGAGTGATTAGGAGCGGCTGTAAATACAGATGAAGCTTCGGTTACTCACCCACCGCTCACCTCTTGCTGTGCAGCCCAGTTACTAACAGGACACAGACCGGTACTGGTCTGTGGCCCAGGGGTTGGGGACCCTTCCATAGGACACCAGGTTGAAAAATGCAGACCCATAGGGAAAACAAGGGTGACTTTTCTCCCCTGACCTCCCACCTCATCCCAACCATATTTGGAGAGACCCTGGAGTTAATCCAAGGAGATATTTCCAATGCAAAGGTATGTAATTAACACAATTATTTAGCATTCAGTTATTATCTACATTATTTTGTTGAGTCGCCCTCCCTCTGATTCTGTGTTATTCGGAATCCTATAGTCTGCCCAGGCAGATAAACCCAGTCACCATGATGCTACCTGCCAAAGAGTTTTATGCTACCTGAATTGCTTTCACTCTGCCATAACCTTATCAGTAAAAAAATTATTTAAAAACTTCATCCAGAGTTTCAATAAGTCACCTGGAGAGAAAGCTGTCTGGAGTAATCACCCATGTACAGAGTTCAGAAAATGAAATAAGTAAAGGAAATCCAACTTACACAAGGCTCACAAAACCAGTTATCTCGTTTTTGGCAAGCAGCTAAATAACACTCTGGACATACTTCAATTTCATTCATCTGTAAAGCAAAAATATGTTAGAATGTGTCGTCCCAGGGGCCTTACATTTCTAGGCCTTCAAGAGATGCATGATAGTACTTGCAGATGAGATTAGCTAATAAGCAAAGCCACATGGTGGGGAACCACCTCTCACCATCAACCCTCTCTGGACCATGTCCCTCAGCTTCCCCCAGTTCACTCCCCACCCAACACAGCAGCCAGAGCCATCCTCTCCGAACATCTCTCTGCTCTTGTTCCTCCCCTTATACCAGTGGTCCTCCACCAGGACAGCTTAACCCCTCCAGGAACATCTGGCAATGTCCGGAGACATTTTTGGTTTGTCACAACTCGAGACTGGGGGACAGCAGCAACAGGGATCTATGGCGTACAGAACAGTCCCCAAAACAAAAAGTCCTTTAGCCTCAAATGTCAGTAGCACCCAGGCTGACAATGAAATCTACGTAAACACCTGATCAGTTCCTTCAAGGTCATGTGCGATCTGGCCTCAGCCCATCTGTCTGAGCTCCCTGATGCTTTCCAGTCACTGTGGCCTCCACTTGTTGTGTTCAATGTCTATGTATCTCGACTCATACCATCTAGAGTGGTTAGGTAATAACATGTTGCTCTACTTTACTTCCACTGACAACGATCCAGAAGTTCTATAACTTACTGTCCTGCCTCTTAAGAGAGTACATTCCCCTGGAATATCATCATGACTTAGAGCCAACAGCCCTAGGAGCTCCCTTCTTGAATCTGAATTCAGATACCACTATTTCACAGAGGAAGAAAATGAGAAGGCTATAAAGAGTCCATGTCAAGACTGGAAAAGTAAGAAGAAATTTTGCCTATCACCTCCACAATTATTGCTTATTTTCCATGAATAAAAGTCGGTATGTATCCCCCCCACCAAAAAAAACCAAAAAAAACAAGAGTCCCAATAAGTCAAGTAACCTATCCACAGTCTCATTGCCACAAAGTGGCAAGGCCAGGATTTGAACCCAGGCCATCGGGAACTCAGGCTCCAAAGACTATACTCTTCACCATTTCCCTATTTCTTGTTGTATCTTCCCATTATCATCAGACTTATTTGCAAGGTGCCAAATACATAGCAGGTGCTCGATTATAATAATTATTAATTTTATAATTGTAATTTCTAATTGAAGAATAAATAGTAAAATATATTTCCTCTTTCTACCAGTGTATTTCTATTCTAAAAGTACTGGGTAGAACAAAGTAGTCTTGGAGTCCACAAGACAGCAGTGTGTTGCCAATAGTTCAATTTAAAAATGCTAGACAGATTATCTAGGTTTAATCAATTCCACCTCAGGAAACCCCACCAATTAAAAGCCTAGGATTCAGCTCCCAAATTCAGGGAAACGAATAAATCTCCAAGGAGGAAACAACTGAACAACAAAACTCCAAATTGCCAACGAGCTTATCAAAACTAGTCCATGACAACTAGGCATCAAGAAATGCAAACCAAAATCAGTGATATATGCCACTGTTTTTACTGATCACATTGGGGGTGGGGGGGTGGGGTTGTGTGTATAATATACACATACAGTTGTTTTTTTTTAAGATTTATTTTTATTGTTTTTTGACACACAAAGAGAGACAGAGAGAAGGGGGAGGGCCCAAAGCAATCTCCATAGGTGACAGCATTAATTTCCCATATAGTTTCACTCCACAGGTGGGCACAGGGCTGCACAGGGCAGGAACTGGGCCAGGAGCCTCCCACATAGGCCCTGGCAAGAACTGAACTGGGGGCACACCCCAGTTCAGCATATGGGTCCGCATGGGCCAGGGCCGGGGCCAAGATCTGATCCTCGGGCTACAGGGCTGCAAAGTGAGCACTTAACTCGCTGAGCCATCCCAGCTTCCCTACATAGTTTTTTTTTTTTAATTAGAAACTTCCAGTATGAGAAAGGATACAGAAAAAAACCACCACACTCGTCCATTCCAGGTTGTTGTATCTATTGCTAACAGCTTTTCCAAAAGACAATCAGGAAATAAACTAAAGAACTTGCCATGTTTGCAGCCTCGGACCTGGTAGGTACCTTTCTAACAATTATGCTAAGGAAATCATCAGAATAGCCATGAAAAATTCTCTTCTTCCTGTGTGTTTAATTACCTAGGAAAAAACTCAAACTAAGTGAAAAATGTAGATTATAAAACTACATCACTATGTAGACAGGAGAATACCCTAAGAAAGCCAAATGGTTTTCTTATGAATGAACAAAAGTGCACAGACAATAGGGGTCTAACAATGAATCCTCATACTATTTCTGCCACCAGCCTGTCCCTCAACCACCTGAGCCTCAGGGCCCAGGGCCCAGGAGGTTCATTTCATCTACACCATCCACCCTACAGGGATCTCTGTGAGAGACACAGGTCTCCATGATACTTGGGCTACTCTCTTGAGAAAGAGTCAGGATCTTTCCCCAAATGTCAAAAGTCAAACAGACATCTTCTGCAAGAAGACTGAAAAGGACCTAACTCAGGGCCACGGGATGTGGGAACTGTCTGTACAACCAAGAAAACTCAGGCCCAGTGCCTGACCACGACTCAAAGCTAAAATATAAATGGTCATTTCCATCTCCCTTAGATCATGGTAAAGGTAAGCGTGCTCTATATCAGGGTCCCCCCTTTGTTGATTTTACTTTTCCTTCAAGAGAGCGGGTGCTGTCTATACCTCAACAAATTCCAAAACCACTGGGATATTCTGCAAATGGAAACTTCAGTCACCCCAACCCTCACCCTGGGTGCCTTTAAAACACAACAGTGGGAAACACATACCTCATGCTCACAGATTTTGATGACTACTTTTGCTATTTGCGTCAATTTGTGATTTCCTAAGGGAATAAGAAAATGGGATTAATTCAAACGGAAACTATGTCCCACCCAGCCCTGGGATTATACTTCCACTAACAACTTTTTAACTTGCTTTCCCCCAGGATTAAACGGGAAGCTTTTGGCTTCTATCACCAGTTCAAATTATGTGACTGCTCTTATGAATATCCACCAGTCCTTGGTGACTTGATGTCATCTTTCCTGAAACAATTTGTGGGGTTTCTCCACAATTCATGGATTAATATTTGAAAGATGTCTTTACATTTTAAAGGCTCAAGTTAGTGGAAAGTAGCCCTACTCTATCTATTGTCCCAGATTCCAACCTAAGAAGAATAAGGGGAAAAGAAGACATTTAATTGGGCAGTTCTGATGTGCCCAGTGCTTCAAAATCATTTTCTTATTAATGCCTCAGGAAGCTGTATTAGGAAGCAGATATGAACATACCCGTTTATTCACGAGTAAGCCAAGGCTCAGGAGTTTTTGCTTACATAAGACCACCTAGCTAATGATAGTTGAAGATCTGACCCCAGACCTAACTCTAAATCAATCCCTTGCCTTCACACTCAGCCAGAGGACCAGATGGTCAGAATGCCACATTTTCTTCTAACATAACCATATTTTCAGAAATTGTGTTTGTTTGCAAAAATTTTCATACACACACATGCACACACAAATACCTAGATTTCTGGGTCACCTTGAAAACTCAGATCTGATACCTCTGTATCCACAAACCATAGCTTGTGTTGATGCTTTCTTTCTTCCCACCAGACCTCACTTGCTTGCTGATATGATCTGATAATGCCTTTCTATTGAGTTTATAATATTTACACAAATTCTCAATGCTTAGTGACTCTCTCTCAGCTCTGCACCCCCAACCCTGCTACTGAGTTAATAATGCAAAACGTATGCTTTAAGCAAACATCCATCCGTTCGTACATCTTTCCTTAAACATCAGCTAAAAGTCTATGTATGATAAACTCAAGGGTATGAAGGGGACATGGTACAGTGTTTACCCCTTAAGCTTACAACCTGGTGGGCAACTCCAAAACAGTGCCATCCAGACAGGGTGATAACTGCTGCCACAGGCACGTACAGGTACTGTGACAGCCAATTACAAGAGCATATAATATGTCCTGGGTCATGAGGGAAAGCTCCTTAGAGGACTGCGAAGCTAAGACAGAAGGATAAGAAGTCATCAAGACAAAGAGGTAAAGAGCATTCCAGAAGGGGACAAAAGGAGCGGGTGACAAGAAGAACAGGATTGGACTGGACACAGATCTATTGGCCAAAAGGTAGACAGACAGGATTGTGGGAGCAGGCAGGGCAATGGGAAGGATGCTAGGAGAGAAGTTTTGAATGGAAAAATCCTCTTCCATTCTGTCCAGAATGCTCAGTCCTCTAAATCCATGAAAACACAACTCCCAAACTTCATCTAGATTCTAAAGACCTCCTACAACTCAAAAATTAACACGAACAACCCAATTTTTTAAATGAGCTAAAGATCTGAAAAAGAATCTCACAAAATAAAGATATACAAATAACTAATAAGCACATGGAAAGATACTCCATACCACTAGTCACTAGAGAAAGGTACATCAAGACTATAACATTTTATACCTTCAAGAATGGCTAGAGACTGAAAATAACAAGTGTTGACAAGGTTGTGGAGCAACTGAGACTTTCACATACACTCTGAAAGGAGAGCAAAATGATTCAACCACTCTGTAAAAGAGTTTGACCAAAAAGAAATCTTATAAAGTTAAATATAAACCTACTCAATGATTCAGCAATATACCACGCCTAGGTATTCACCCATGAGAAATGAAAACATATCTCCACACAAAGACTTGTACAAGAATGTTCACACCGGAGAAATACGTAGCAGTTAAAAACAACACAAAGTCCATCAACAACAAGGTGGAATGGATGAATTGTATGCTGATAAAATAAACACTCAGCAATAAAAAGAAACGAACCACTGACACTCACATAATATGGATGAATCCCCGAACATGCTGCATTGAAATAGTCAAACACAAGAGAGTGCCATCTCTAATGACTCCAACTTATATGAAATTGTAGGATGTGCAAAACTACAGTGACAGAAAACAGAACAGTAGTTCCTTTTGAGGAGGGTGGATTTACTAGAAAGGGGAAAGTGGCACTAGGGTAACAAAAATGGTCTAGATCTTATTTGGAGTTGCGGTTTATACAGATGGTCTCATACAACGGCTGTACACAAAGTATCCAGCCATGTAATATAAAAAAATAGAGGCATTTATGGTTGAAGTTTTTTTCCAAACAGCCCTCGTGTCAAATTCATAGAATATACATGTAAAATCTGTGCATTTTATGGTATGCAATGGTTCCTCCATTAAAATCAAGGTTTAAAAAAGGACAGGTGGCAGCATCATATAGCCATGAGTTACTCTGGATGTTAGCTCATAACCTAAAATGCATATATTCACAAATATTAGCCATCCATACTCAAGAGTTCTCTGTTATTGGCCCTGGTGCATGAAAGACCCTGATTTTCCGAAGGGTGGAAGCAGGGACAACACACACAGCATACTCTCCGCTCTCATTTAGGGGTCACCTAAACCACTCACCGCCATTGTAAATGATGCAGTTGTGCAAAATCCACTTTGCATCAGCCAGGAAGGCTTCTGTGCAGCCATACATTTTCTTTTTAGCGTTCTGGGGAGGAAAGTCAGAGCGTAATCACCAGTGAGTCTACACAAGCCACAGCCAGTAACATCTGCGTCCCCTCCATCATTTTCTTAGCAGTCGTTTGCCAAATTAATTAATGCTTTTACTCATTTCCCGAGATGCTGTTATATTTGAGATCTATAACTCTATAAAAATGAATGTATCATGCTCACGTGAATTTTCTCATTTTACAGCTGCTGTAAAATGAGAATATATATTCATGTATTTGTTATTACTTGTAATAGTCTCCCATAAGCCTCATGATTAAGAACTCAATGAAGCAGTTATATCAGCATCCCCATTTCACTGACAGGGGACCTGAGGTATGGGAATGTTAAAGAACTGATCCAGAGTTCCAAAGTTATTAATTTATGAAGCTAGGATTCCCTTTTTTATTTATTTATTTTTTTAATGCCTTTTTTTTAATACCATGAAGGTGTATTCAATTTTTTAAAGCACATTACATTTCCTGTTTGGGGGGGTCTTTGGTATATACAATATGAAGTAATGTTTTCTCCTCATTAATGCTTTCTTTATCCATATTTTGGTGCCAACAATTTGAAAATCAGTACCAAGATGTCAGGCATAATCTAAAAAGTTACAAGTGTAATTTTCAGCATGGAGTCTTATGAACTTTTAAAAGCTCCGGCATTAAAGAAATACCCTTATTGGTAGAATAAGTCAAGTTCTACAAGGCCACATCTTTATTGCTAACTGAAGCTTCCCCAGACACAATTTTCTCTTCTTCCTTCCTGGATGCTCTGATTATTTTTATAGCACCTCCAAAAGAAAAAGAAGAGGAGGTAAGGTTCAACTACATCAAATCATTGCTAGAAGCTATGACTTTTCCTGGGAAAAAGCTAGAATCACTAGCAAAAGTAATATTTGCGGCTAATCAGTGGATTTCAACACTCTATTGCAATCCTTGGAAGCATGTTACAGAAGAAATTGAGGGTTGAGAGTTCTTCCATCCCAAGAAAAATGGCACAGAGGAAATGTAGAGAAACCATCTAACTTGATATGGGACATGAAAAATAAGGGAGGATCCTTAGTCATCTCGACAACTGTGAGCTACAACGCTGCGGTTCTTTGACAGAGGCCAACCTTTTCCAATGTACAAAGGTCCATGGGATGGAAGATGTATTCCGCGTAGTCGGGGTGCTGTTCCAATGGAACAGGCTTCTGGAATGCATCTGTCTGTAAAAGAAAAGATGCGCACACACAGACACAAGCCCATCACTGCTATGCAAGTCCAAGCATTAACGCCAACAAGGCACTTTCAAAAAGGAGACAACATTTGACAACACGGTTCTAAAAGTTTCTATCAAGAATGACTTGATAGGGGGAAAGCCGGGACGGCTCAGCGGGTTGAGCGCTCGCTTTGAGGCCATGAGGACCGAGGATCGAATCCCGGCTCCGGCCCAGGCAGGACCCACGTGCTGAACTGGGGAGTTCCCACAGTTTGGTTCTCTAACTGTCTCTGTCTCTATCTCTCTCTCTATCTGTCAAAAAGTAAAATAGAAATAACTATGCACT
>PVKE010040000.1:0-14777 GCA_004027555.1 Craseonycteris thonglongyai
GAGAGAGAGAGAGAGAGAGAGAGAGAGAGAGAGAGAGAGAGAGAGAGAGATGGAGTCACAAGAAATTCACCAGGAAATTCAGGGTTTGGATTGTTATGATGATGTTCCAGAAGATGATGACATGACTGTCACTGAATAAATGAGTAAATGTACCATAGATTGTTGTACATGGAAATAATGGTAGTAACAAGAAATTCTTTTTTTTTTTTTAATTTTTTTTGATTTATTATTATTCTTTTTATTTATTTGTTTATTTATTTTTGACAGAGAGAGAGAGAGAGAGAGAGAGAAGAAATTCTTGATACTGTAGGATTCACAGTTTGTCTGGTTATGCTGGTTTGTGATGACAACTACTACCATACCGTATACAGGTAATAAATTTCCTTTTTTTTTGTTCAACAATAAATGTGTACCGTATTCTTCTTCATGGAAAAATAAGACATCCCCTGAAAATAAGACCTAGCGCATCTTTGAGAGCAAAAATTAATATAAGACACTGTCTTATTTTCGGGGAAACAGGGTAGTAGCTATTGAGCTCTGCAAATACAGCCAGTGTGACATAAGGTGTGCTGTAGGTGGACAGTCTACACCAGGTTTCAAAGATTAATGTGGAAAAATGTTTATAGTAACCTTTTTTAGGTTGATTACATTTTGAAATAATATTTTGAATATATTGGGTGAAATATACTATTAAAATTAATTTACTCTCGGGGATGCCAGGAAAGCTCAGCGGTTCAGCACTCTCCTCACAGTTGTGAGCTCTGGTGTTCATTCAATTCCAGCTCCTTCGATTCCTAGTCCCGCCTGTGCAAACCCCATACGCTGGCTGAACTGCAGCACAACCGGGAACCACCAGGATGGTTCAGTGGCAAAGTTTCTCTCCTCCCATGCAGGAGGCCCCAGTTGGGTTCCCTCCCTGCATGGCCCCACACCCACCTGTGTGGAATGAAACCATGTCACAACTAATAATGCACAACTATGAAGACTGCTCTGGGCCCTCCCCTCTTCTCTCTCTCTCTCACCTCTAAAAAAAAAATTTAATTTAATCTGCTTTTTAATGTGGCTTCTCAAAAATTTGAAATTGCATAGATGGTTTGCATTATGTTTCTATTGGATGGCACTGGTCCAGTGAAATGTACTTATGTTAGTATGTGTCATTGTTTTCTATTGATTAAATGTCCCGGACTTAGTGAAGTTACCTGCTAATCTGTAGATTTTTGTCCAGTAGAGATGCAGATCATTTTTGTTGAGTTGAACAGATACCCCAAAAGATTTAAGGCCTGTTGGGCATTAACTAGTTTTATATCTAACCCAGCAATTGTATCCTAACATTTTAGTTGCTGCTGTTAAATTACCCATCAACATCTTGGTTTCTCACGTGTTCTTGGTACTAGCCATACCTCTTACCGGCTCCCTCATTAATGCGTGAGTTTTTAAAAATCCTTGACACATGTTCATTTTATATTTATCTGAGAATTGTAATTTTTTTTTTTACCTCTTAGACCAGCACTGTCTAACAGAAACAGAATGTTAGCCACATATATCATTTTAAATTTTCTAGTAGTCACAGTAAAAAGTAAAATTAATTTTTTTAATGTCTCTGGTTTAATTCAGTATGATCCCAGTATTACTATTTCTATATGTAATCAAGATTAAAAAACAAACAAACTTTACCAATGAAACATTTTCCTTTCTTTTTTATGCTAAGCTTTGGAAACGCAGCACATCTACCCTTGGACCAGCCACATTTAGAGTTCTTACTAGTCACACGGGGCAAGTGGCTCCCATATTGGACAGTGCAGGTTTGGACTCTATCTTTAGAAGTAAAAGAATAGGGGAAGCCGGGATGGCTCAGTGGGTTGGGCGCTCGCTTTGCAGCACCGGGGACTCAGGATCGAGTCCCAGCCCCGGCCGGTGCAGACTCATATGCTGAGCTGGGGAGTGCCCCCAGTTCGGTTCTCTCTCTGTCTCTGTATCTCTTCCTCTCTCTCTGTCAAAAACAATATAAATAAATAAATAAATAAATAAATAAAATAAAATGGAAGAATTTCTTGTTTAAAAAAAAAAAAGAAGTAAAAGAATATGACCAACAAATAAAGGTAGGCAGCTCACTGCGCCCAGGGTTCAGGTGTGAGCTGCAAGGCAGTCGTCTACAGAGGCAGCCGTAGGTCTGGGGGCACACGGCCGTACCGTAAGTGTATTTCCCTGATCAGGAAACCCTCACCTCACCTTTGGACATTTCCTTCCTCTCCACCTAACAGCTGCATGACCTTAAGCAAATCACTTCCATCCTCGGGTTCTGAGGTTCCTCCTTTGTAAAATGGAAGGTTGAACTCACAGATATTTGAGTCCCCCTCTGTCATCCATGAGCCATTACTCTGAACTACTGCTGGACAGCACCCTCTGGGGAAGGCGGCCACCCACCGTTGGAGCTTTCAGGTGTAATATGTCTGAGAGTCTTCTTCCTGTTCTTAGAACCATCTCTACAGGAAGTGGTATTGAGAGATGGACACGAATATGGAGCTGCCTTCCCAACCAAGAAGTGGCTGTTTCAGCAGGTGAGGAGACTATACTGGTAGGATTCAAGGTTAATTGTTCTTCCTCTTTGGCCTAAAAGTGTATTTGGGAAATTACAGGGACCCTCTTACTTCATGGAGTTCTAGAGTTAATCTTCATCAATAGAAGATAGAGGACATCAGTTCTCTTCTGAGGATTGCCAAGAGATTGTGAAGGAAATTAGGAGCCAGACCATAATAAGGAAGAAAGAGAAGGGAAAGCCAGGATGGCTTAGTGGGTTGAGCGCTTGCTTTGCAGCCCTGGGATCCGAGGACTGAGCCCCAGCCTAGGCCTGTGCAGACCCATATGCTGAACTGGGGTGTGCCTGCCATGCAGGAGGCCCCCAGCCTGGTTCCTGCTCAAGGCGGCCCCCGCCCATCTGTGTGAGACAAAACCATGTTGAAAACTGACGACGTACAACTATGCAGACTGCTCTGGGCCCTCCCCCTTCTGTCTCTATCAAAAACAATAAAAAAAATAAACCTTTAAAAAAAACAGAAGAGAAACTGCACACTGATTGCTTATTAAAGGAGCTGTAACTGCGTCTTAATTTCTGTAGGTAAAAGTCACAGTGCCTTAGATTAAAACAAAGGATCGGGGGCTCAGGCTGTGGATATTCCTTTTCAATTAGTCAATAAGGGGAAACAAAGCTGGATATGCCTTCCCCCAGGCCATGTGTGTGGGGGCCCAACAACTACGCAACAGGAGATATCTAACTTGCTGGTGCCCAGAACCAGGATCTATGTGACAGAAGCTTCAAGGGAGGTTGATTTCCATCTGTAACGGGAGGGACCGTCTTAGGATGACACTTCCTGCAAATCAAAGGGCACCTCCAAAGACAGAGAGGCACAGGCCCCTGGAGGGTTTGGCAGAGAGCACATGACCACCTGGAAGAAATGCTACATGTAAAGGTTTAAAGCCCATCCTCTGTGCTCCTCTGTCTAGATTATCTTACTGTATTGTTTACTACTACTTGTGCTTGAATACTGATCAGATTATGGGGTCTTGTGCCTTTTATAATATTTCAGTTTCTCCAGTAACTAGCACACCATCTGGCCCAACATTAGGTGTTGAAGGAATGAATTTATCAATCCAACAGTTAATCAACAGATAAATAAATGAATGAACGAACATGTGATTCTTACATCAGATGATAGAACTACAGTTCAATGAACTAGTAATGGGTAGAAGAATCACCCCATTCCCCAGGGCATCAGCCTGGTAGGTGGCAGTCCTTTCTCCTGACATTTCATCAGAACAGAATGGCCAGGAACTCGTGAGCAGGGCTTCCTCTCCTGGTCAGCAACACGTAACTGGAGTCTTCTGAGAGAAAAAGGAGTAGCGGAGGAGCAGAGGCAGAGATCTGTCACGGCGAAGTTCCATTTGTCACATGAAGCTACACCATGGTGGCTTCTATATGAGGGCAGAGAACCACCCAGTGGCACCACTTGTGAGGTGCTGCAGAGGCACAGACGTTCTCCACTGCTGCCTGATACCCAGCCATGTGTTGTGCATGAAGTGCTCCTTTGTGATTTGAAGGATAGACTCATTGGAGTTCTCTATCACAGCACAGGCATGCCCCACTTTATTGTGCTTCACAGATGTTGCAGTTTTTACACATTGAAGGCAAGAGCCTCCACCAGCCAAAAATGATGCCTGGCATTGAGATACCGCTTTGTCAAGGAGGTCTGGAACTGCACCTGCATGTCTTCAAGGGCTGCCTGTGCCTCTAATCAGAGAACAGGCGTCCTCGTTGCCTTAGTTTGTGCATGAAAGCAGAGGACAATGGAGGCAGCTCATACCCTTGGGTCCTGTAGGATTGAGGTGCCTGAAATAAACTCTGCTCTCTGCCTCCCCTAAGGCTGCAGAACACTGGGCCTTTCCCTTCTGAGCTTGAGGACATTTGTCACTCCCTGTTGGAACATCCAATGCCCTGTAAGGGGAGGGACCATCTTCTACGTCTTCTGGGTTGGCTCCCAGCCTGCCTGTCCCCTCCCATTGCTCTCCACTTCCATGCACATACCCTGGATTCCTCCAGGCTTGCCTTCTATGTTCTGCTCCCTGACCCTCTGTTCTTGCCCTTCCCTTCACCTGGCCTGCTCCACCCCTTCAAACCCAGAGTCCAGCTCTGCTTGGCTAGCCTGGACGTCAGATTTGGGGCAGGCCGTTTACTTGTCGAAATAGTTTCTTGTGCCAAACCAGAGAGACTACCATCAGTGCTATTAACCTCATAGAGTGATGGTGAGAAGTTCCTGATTATGAAAATGGCTTATAATTTCAAAGTGCTACACAAGGGAATGCTGAGATAGCTCAGCAGGTTGAGCACTTGTCTTGTGGCCCCAGGGTCCAGGGATTGAATCCCGACCCCAGCCTGTGTGGACCCATGTGCTGAACTGAGGTGTTGTAGCCCCCAGTTCGGTCCTCACCAGGACGAGCTTTCCATGGGGAGGCCCCTGATTCAGCCCCAGCTTGCAGGGGTATGCCTCCCATGCAAGAGGCCCCTGCCTGGTTCCTGCCCCACACACCTGTGTGGAATAAAACCATGTTGAAAACTGATGATGTACAACTATGGAGACTGCTCTGAGCCCTCCCCCTTCTCTCTGTCTCTGTCAAAAACAATAAAAATAAATCTTTAAAAAGTGCTACACAGATGTAAGAGATTACCATAGTAACGCTCCTAGAGAACTGCAAACAAGGCACGTAGGGTGAACTTGAATTTTTGAAGTCTGTCATCATGTTACTTTTTATAAGGAGTTTGATTCATGGGATTGCTATAGCTAACAGTGCGAGCGGCATGCAGGTGGGTGTTGCGTCACTTTCTCATGAGGCAGAGGTGTTCAATGTGAGAAGGGAGGGAATCGTTTTTAGGACCTACCTGCTTTTATCATGAAAATCCAATAACAGTCCCTGAGGACTTGAGTGGATAAATCCCCAAGAAAAAACAAAACAAAACAAAAAAAGACTTTTCCCCCTTCTTCCAGGCTAAGAGTCTTTGAAATGGAGGACATTGGATTCTGAGGTTCTAGAAAGATCACATGAAAAAGGCATGGCTTTGCTGTTTCTTTTTAGTCATGTCTTCAACTTGCACACCTGATCGACATCAAGAGCTCAACAAAGCAGTTGCAAAAACCATGGCATGCCACCCAGCTCCTTACAAACCCCCTTCCTCTTCTCAGAGGATGTCTGATTCCAAAGCCCATTAGAATCCTTTTAACAGATGATGAAACTGAACTCAGCGGCAAGAGAGTTACTTGTGGAAACTCACCAGCAATCGGTGGAAGGTGACACTGAGCCCTTGATGAATGAATGCTCGACACCAGATTCTTTTCAGAGACTGTCTCATTCACTTGTATTTATCATTTATAAACATAGGTCAAAATTCAAAAACTTCAGAAGGTTCTCCATCCCACCTCTATCTCCCAAACCACCCAGTTCTCCACGAAGCAACCGAATGGATCCATTTCCTGTATAGTTTTATAGAGATATTTTATTTACATATAAGCAAACACATTTCTCCTGCCTTTTGTTTTTTTACACAGTTGGCATACTCACTGTTCCTCATTTGACTTCCTTTACTTATATTTTGTAGGTTTTTTTCACAAGGGAATATGAAGAGCTTCCTCTTTCTTTTTATGGTAGTGTAGTATTCAATATAGCGATGAGATGTAGGTGCTTTCCAGCCATACACTCTGTGACAAAGCTACACTGAATACCCTGAGTACATGAGTGTATGGGCCAGGTGCCTGCCAGAACTAGGGTTTCTGGGTCATGGGGGCTTGTGCTTTTGAAATTGAACAGATATTGCCAAATTGTCCTGCACGGTGGTGTGACCGAGTAATGACCCACACACAATGCCCAAGGGTGCTCTCCTCACCAGCACAGCGTCTTCAAACTTTGTGATCTTTGCCAATGTCCCTCTACTCTTGAACCTGCACTTTAGGCCTGACCAGACTCCTTTCCCATTTTATACTGATTATGGCTTCCCCGCTAGTTTAAAAGTAGATGTCACTCTTTCGGCACCTAACGTTTATGTTAGGTGCCGAAAAGCAAAAACCAATCCTTTTCATAAGGTCCATTATAACTTTTTCCAAATGGCCGTTATATTTACTTTAGGGTATGATTTATTCCTTTGTTAACCACATCCCTTCTTGCCTGAGACTACATGGCTATGTGCAGGGAACAGCTCCACTATGGCATCTTTGCACATGTCCACATGGGCAAGGGCTTGACCTGCAGCTTATCTGAGTCAGGGTGGAGGACCCGCTGATCCTCTCGGAACACGAGAGGCAGGAAGCCTCTAAGAAGCCGCTCCGAGGCCTCCCCAGCATCCTGTCTCCTGGCCTCGGGTTCTAATGAGCTGTGAGGCTTTCTTTCCTGCCCCCAGAACAGAGTGGCAGGATAGGAAGCCACCTTGCAGCCGTCTAGTGGGTCCTGAGCAGCAGGGCATCATCCAGCCCTTTTGGTTTCCGTTTTGTCTTCTTGCGTGTGGGGGTGGGAACCAGCAAAAAGGGGAACTTATTCTTTTTCGGTGCTGCGTAAGTTATAAACTGTATGAATCTAAAAGTGATCCCTTGTATGTTTACTGGTCAAATCAGACTCTGCTTTGTGTTCTATGTGTGAGCTTGAACCTCTGAAGTTATTTTATATTTTCTCACTTATTAACAAATATTTATATCACACTTCCTATGGGCCAGGCACCCGTTCCAAGCACTTTCCAAGGTATTAATTCATTTAATACTTGCAACAACCCTATGAAATAGGTGCTAGTGTCCTCGTTTCAAAATTGAGGAAACTAAAACAGAAAGTGGCTGAGAAACGTGTCTGGGATGGCACAGTTGGTGTAGTCTCCGGCCGCTGTTCCCAAGTCAGTGCTCTTACCCATGGCATTTCACTGCCTTATGTTCCAATCACTACCTGGCTAGCTTTTTTCTCAAACTGTGGTCCATACAACACTTGCACCAGAATCACTTGGATCACTCATTTGATTGTTTGTTTTTTTTGACAGAGAGAGAGAGAGAGAGATACAGAGACAGAGAGAGAACTGAACAGTTCAGCACATGGGTCTGCACGGGCCGGGGCCGGGATTCGATCCTCGGTCCCTGGTGCTTCAAAGTGAGCGCTTAACCCACTGAGCCATCCTGGCTTCCCCTGGATCACTCATTTGAAATGTGATGTTCTAGGGATGCTGGGATGGCTCAGCAGGTTGAGTGCTTGCTTTGCAACCGTAAGGTCCAGGGATTGAATCCCTGCTTCAGCCCTTGCAAACCCACATGCTGAACTGCAGCACAACTGGTTACCACTGAGATGGTCGTGAAGGTTCTCCCCTCTCATGCAGGAGAGCCCAGTTTGGTTCCCGTCTGCGCAGCCCCACATCCACCTGTGCGGAATGAAACTATGTCACAACTAAAGATATACAACTATGGAGACTGTTCTGCCCCCGCCCCCCTTCCTTCTCTCTCTCACCTCTCAAACAATAAAAATAAAATCTAAAAAGAAATGTAGTTTCCTGGGCTTCATCCAAACCTGAGCTAGGAGAATATTGGTGGTAGGTCCAGGAATTTCAAAAAATCTAGAGGTCAAACAATCACCTTGCTGCAATGAGGCACCTGGAGGCTGACAGGCAGGAGGGGATTGGATCACCATTCAAGCCTGAACTCCCCACCCAGACAGTTGTAGAAGGAGAACAATGAACTCCTATTTAGTTAGATCCCTGCAGTTGGGTTTTGGTTGCATGCGGCTGACTATAAGCCTAATGAAGGCAGAGGGTCTCTTTCAGCAGGAGGGGTATATTGACAGATAATTTGATCTCTGGAGCAGCACTGTCAAATACAAATACACTGTAAGCTACATAGCTATGAGAACTTTCCATTAAAAAAGAAAAGCGGGGGGATGCCGGGATAGCTCAGCATGTTGAGCTCCTGCCTTGCAACCGTGGGGTTCGGGGATTGAATCCTGGCCCCAGCCTGGGCAAAACTGCATGCTGAGCTGTGATGAACACGTAACTGCTGGGATAGCGGTGAAGGTGCTCACCTCCCATGCGGGAGGCCCCCAGTTTGGTTCCCGCCCCCCACAGCCCCACATCCACCTGTGTGGAATGAAACTGTCACTGCTAATGATGCTCAACTATGGAGACTGCTCTGGGCCTCCCCCTTGTCTCTCTCTTTTTCTCTCAAAACAATAAAATAAATCGTTAAGGAAAAAAAAAGTTGTTTCCAAATTAAGTAATAACTCAAAGTGGCACTACGGTTATCAACATCCTTCGAGATTTTTTTGTATGCTAAAAAAGAAGCGGCTGTTAAATATAAAACAAGCTTTATTCTGGAAATAGGGTCTTGGGAGCAAATTAGCACAAATGAGACTCATTCTCTCCCATCCAGCATTTTTTGAGCACCTATTCTAAGTCAGTATATGTTAAGTGTTTGCAAAGTAAAAAAGGGAAATCCTTTTGTTAGCAGATGCCAGGAGGGGATTTAAGGTTTATTCGCAAATGTTTGCTCAGTATCTATTCTGTGCCAGGCTCTACACTGAGTGCCACGTTCTAGAAGCTGAAATTGCAGCCCCTAGTGGGGGCAGCACTGGGCTGGGCATCCCCACCGTGCTTGCCCTGAGTGGGGAGGCTCTACCTCCTCCTGAAATCCTCTCGTACATGCAGGTTCCAGCTGAGAACAGTGTTTTGTCATCAAGAGTCCTAAGTGCTGCTGTGGGAGTCATCTCCTCAAGAGGAAGGACGGCGTGCTGGTTGGGCAGTTTATGTGCACAATTTTAAAACAACAAAAATGCTGACTAAATAATGTGTCCTCTACTTAGCTGGAGACGTTATTTTTTAATAGCATCGGCAATGGGACAAAGACATATGTACCTCCTGTTACGCTGCCCTGAGGACCCACCATCACTAGGATTTCTTAAAAAAGTACATAACCTGACACTAATGAGAAAGCGTCAGGGGAAAAACAAAGGAAAAACAGCGCTATGCTCCAAATTAATTGGCTCATAATCTTCAAAAATGTCCTGAAAAACAAAACTGAGAAGTTGTTTTAACTTAAAAGAGACTAAAGAAACATAACTACATGCAGTTAAAGATCCTGGGCTGGATCTTAGAACAAGAAAAAATGTTCTTTTGACAAAGCCCTCGGCAGCCCCCTAGATCTGTCTCTTGCTTCAACAGCCTTTGGAGGGAACAGACCCAGGACGCCACCTCTTCCAGCCTCCAACCACCCTCCAAACTCTTTTCCAGTCTCAACCTTTGGAACCATCTCAGCCATCTTCACCTCTGACACCAGCCAGCACCATTTTTTGAGCTCAACTCATTATTGAGCAGCCACAAGTTCCCAAGTCCATCAGAAATATTCCGCCGGGGTGGAGGCTGCCGACAACCTTCTGGTCAGCCCGCATCTGCAGCCTCCTCCACCTGCCTCTCTCTGGGCTTCTATTTGACCCTGACGATGTGGCTCTAGAGGGTGTGAGCCGCTTATTCCATTGACTTGGCTGAGGAAAAGCAAAAGGACACCAGTGTGGCAGCCATGTCCTCTCCCAGGAGCTACGGAAGCCTCCCAAGAGGAATGGGGTGAAACTCAGGACGCTTTGGGAGCCTCCATGGTCCAGAAGGACCTGAACCAGGTCCTTTTGGATCTGCAAGCTATGCGTCCTGCCACACAGACGCCCCCATCTCTGTGACTTCCTGGAAAACCACTTCCTGGATGAGGAGGTAAAACTCATCGAGCTGGGCGACCACCTGACTTAACCTCCTCAGGCTGCCAGTCCCCAGGCAGGGCTGGGCAAGCATCTCTCCAAAGGGCTCACCCTCCAGCCCTTGGGAGCCCAGAGGCCAGGGGCCTCCCTGCCTGCCCCTGGTGTTGGGCTTCTGCCTGAGCCTCTCCCTGCAACCACTAGGCAGCCTTCCAATCACCTTGGGGCGCTCTCTCAGGAGTGGACCAAACTGAAACAATAAAGCTTATTACAACAAAAAAAAATTATTTTTCTTTCTTCTGCCACAAAGAACATTTAGTAGGACAGCTACAGATTTGAAATACGGTCTGTAGATTAGATATTAGTATCACATCAGTGTAAAATTTTTGGTTTTGATAATCATATAGCTTTATGAGAGACAATTTTTGTTTTTAAGAAACAGTGAAGTATAAAGAGGTAAAGAGGTATCATAGCAGAAATTAACTCTTAAAGGAGTCAGAAAAAAACAAAAAATAACAGTAACATGTTGACATTTGGAAAATCTGGGTGAAAGAGTATGTGAAAATTCTTTGCATTGTTTTTGCAACTTTCCTGTAAGTCTGAAATATTTAAAAAGAAAAACTATTTGCTACTATAGTTAAGAATATGCAACCAAAAAATGCCTTTAACTCCAAATCATCTAAAATTCCAGTGTTGAGCATATTTCTTTTAATGAGGAGCCACTCTCAAGTATTCGCTGATATAATCAAGGTATTTAAAATAAGGTACATAAGGCTTTATTAATCTCAACATGATTGTTTTATTTTTATTGTTTTTGACAAAGAGACAGAGAAAAGGGGGAGGGCCCAGAGCAGTCTCCATAGTTGTACTTCATCAGCTGTGACATGGTTTCATGTGTGTGAGGCAGAGTGCAGGGCGGGGACCTGGCAGGGGGCCTCCCACATGGGAAGCACACCCCAGTTCAGCATATGGGTCCACATGGGCCAGGACCCGAGGTTCCATCCTTGGACCTCGGGGCTTCAAGGCAAATGCTTAACTCACTGAGTCAGCCTGGCCTCCCTGTTTTTCTTAATAGAGGAGTATTACAAGACTTTGTTCTCAGGGGTAAAAATCAAGTTTTTTGTTTTTTGGGGTTTTTTTATATTAGGCAGAAAATATTGTATTTTCTGGGAAAAATAAAATTCCTTGTGGTTAGTGCTTTGCTCTCAAGTTCCTTGAAAGAAAAAAAATGAAATAAAAATAACTAAATAAATCAAGTAGGGAGTAAAGAATATGTATTCTTAGTTTATTGCGCTGGATTTTAATTCTAAATTAGATTACTAGCCAGATTATTCAATTACCTGTGTCACCTCATTTTTTGTGTCTTATTTTAATTTCTATTCTTTCATCGTCTTAATCATACAAAACACATCATTTATTTATTTTTTTTTTTATTGTTAAATTTAGTGGGGTGACATTGGTTGGTAACAGTTTCCAGATGCACAAGTCTACATCACATCACCCATGTATCGCACTATGTGCCCACCATCCAGAATCAGCTTCCCTTCTATCACCATATATCCGTTGCCCACTCCCCCCTCCCCCCACAACTTTCTCTCCCCCCTCCTCCCCCCTCTCCAGGTAACCACCAAACCATTGAATGTGTCCACAATGCGGGTGCCCTCTCCCACCTCCCCTCCCTCTCTCCCTCCCCCCCTCCCCTTCCCTCAGGCAATCACCCAGCTATTGAGTGTGTCCATAATGCTGGTACGAAACACATTTTTATAGCTTCTTTCCAAGGGCCCTTTTGCTCAAATTCTTGGTGCGCTCACCCTTCAAGCTGCAGGCTGGCCCTTGTGATTCTTCACTGGCAGCTGAGACTGTTCTGTAAGTGGGGAAGAAAATCTAGCTGTACTTCTTGTTAAAGCTTCTCTCCTTTCCTTTGTGGTCCAGCGGCTGGAGGGGCTTGTGATCAGCTTCATTCTCTACATCCTTCTCTCACCACCCCTCTGCCAGTCACTGGCTGCACTGAGACTGCACTGGGTCGGGCAGGCAGGGTCTTACTTGACTAGAGCTGAAGGAAACTGGGCATTGCTCTCCTCTAACCAACCATGACAGATATTAAAGGCACTTTCCCTGGTCTTGATCCTGGCCTACTGCAAACACATCCACATTGTCTCCAACCTTGAGGGGGCAGGCCATTTCTAATGCAGTCTCTTTCCCCCATTCGATCATCAGCAAAGCCACCCAGACACCATCTCTTGACTTGAGAGTGGCCAGAGGGCCTAGCGTCACCGTGTGCGCACAAATGAGATTCCAGGTTAGCTTGAGAGGTGGTCCCACTGGAGAGCCCCTCTTCTCCACTAAGCAGGCTGGTGGTGGTGGGGAGCAAAGCCCAGCGCACGAAAGCTTTCTCCAAAGAAATCCTCGCACTTCCAGTATATTCTTCTATTCTACTTCAACCCTTTATAAGGCCCTCCAAGGATGGACTAAGGTCTCCAAAAATAACTTTCTGGGCATCTCTCTCTCGTAAACCTTAAAAAACAACAAAACCCCAACAGCCATATGTATATTTGATCTAGTAGTTAAAAGATCATAAATAGGTAGGTTCTTCCTCCTCCTGATAAAGCTCCATTAAGCTTGAAAACACAGAGCAACACAGATAAGTTGTTTAAAGACAACTGGGAAAAAACAAGTGTATCTTAGACCTTGCCTTTGGATACCAAATTTTCATCCCTAATGCATCATTTACAGAAACCAATGGCTGCTCCTCGAAAACTTCTTCCTGCCAGGAAAAACCGTTTAACCGATAGTGAACATACAGACACTAAAACCAATTATGAAGCCAAGCCAGTGCCAGTTCTAAGACAGAAATCTATCAAGGACATTTTGGACCCTAGATCATGGTTGCAGGCACAAGTATAGAAAACCCTTAAAGTAGAAAATATTTAACAAAATCTGTAACTGTGAGGCTTGATTCAGAAGCACTATAGCTGTGGTAATATGAAATTAGGTAGATAGATAAGATAGTTATTTGCATTGGTAATTAGTAAGCTATTAGGTATAAAAATATTTTATAATGAAAAAATAAATTTTTCTTTTACTTCTGAAAAAAAAACACCAAAAAACCAACAAAAAAACACATCAGTCTACATCAGTAGACTTTTCCTACAGAAACCAATTAAGTAAAACTTTGAACTCATGAAGACTTCTAGAGGAACAGGAGGAAAAACATTGAAAATCTTAAAAGTTGGCTATACATGCGGTGACAGGAAGTACCTCAGTGACTTAGGGTGGAATGCAGTACATTTCCTCTAAAGCAGGGATTCCCAACCCCGTGCCATGGCGCCCGCGGCCCGATTTGTGTGCGCCCACCATTATTTGACGGCATCAGAAGTTTTTCATAAACACTAAGTAAAACTAGAATTTATTTTTATACATTTGTTAGAATTTTAAAATATTGTCTGAGTATCTACACAGGTTTATTATATTCGTTGGTATGTGTGCGATATCGTATGTATAAGTGTTCCCCTAGCTTTCGCCTTTGTCCATGTCGCGTCTTGTGTAGCCGCTGCGCTCTTTAAACTCTCCTCCACCCACCGGGAGACGCCAAGTTGCCATTTTGATTGCGGTTGCTGGACTGATCGGGTCGTGACATTTAGCTAGGATCACAGTGTTTTGATATATTCGATTTTAAATGAACTAAAAGCAAGGTAGGTCATCTATTATTATGGTGGCAATTTGATATGATATTGTAGTTCTATAACTATTTTTATTTTTATTTTTTGAGTCCTAAAATGAGTGGACCAAATAAGAGAAAACGAACCTATAATTTTAACACAGACTGGGAGGAATCATATTGTTTCATTAATTTAAAAGGTAAATGCGTTTGCCTGTTGTGTGGCAGTAGTATTGCAGTGCCGAAAGAACATCATGTTGAATGTCACTTTCAGACAAGTCATACTTTTGATATGAATTATCCACTTAAATCTGAAGTAAGAAAGAAAAAAATAAATCAACTAAAATGAAGTTTAACTACTCAACAGACTGTTTTCACTAGACATGTGGAAAAATCTAAAAAGGCAACCATTGATTGCTTCTTTCAAAATTTCTCACATGCTCGCAAAGAAGAAAAAGCCTTTCCAGGATGGTGAATTGTTCAAAGAAGCATTTCTGACTGCTGCCGATTGTTTGTTTGAGGAATATTCTAACAAGCGTGAGATTATGTCAGTGATACAAGAGCTACAGTTGTCAAATAACACAGTCACAAGAAGAATACACGCCATTTCAAAAGACTTGCAAACTCAATTAAAGACTGACTTGGAAATATGTGACTGCTTCTCTCTGCAATTGGACAAGTCAACAGATATATCAGACACCGCACAGTTGGCAGTTATGGTGAGAATGGTATTTAGTAACTTCACAGTAAAAGAGGAGCTGTTGCAAATATTACCAATGAAAGGACAGACGAGAGGTGAGGATATTTATAAAACTTTCAGAACATACGCCAGGTCGATAAACAGGCCTTTGCATAAGTTGTCTGCGATAACTACCGA
>PVKE010040001.1:0-14779 GCA_004027555.1 Craseonycteris thonglongyai
ACTAACTTTTTTTCTTGATAAACTTAACACAGCAGACTGTTAACTGGAACTTAAGCAATCAGCACTCTAAAGCAAACAGTGAAAAAATCAAAAAAATACTTTAAATAAAAAGTAAAGTCAATTTCTAGTGGAAATATAAATTTAAACTTGGGGAATGCTGGGAGAGTTCAACAGGTTGAGAGCTTGCCTTGCGACCATGCAGTCTAGGGATCAAAGCCTGGCCCATGCAAATCCACATGCTGAACTGCAGCGCAATTGGTAAATGCCAGGATGGTGGCCAACGTTCTCACCTCCTACGTGGGAGGCCCCCAGTTCAGTTCCACCCCATGCAGCCCCACATCCACCTGTGTGGAATGAAAGTTGTCACATCTAATGATGTACAACTATAAAGACCTGCTCTGGGCCCGCACCTCTTCTCTCTCTCACCTTCTCTGAAACAGTAAAATGAATCTTTAAAAAATATTTTTTTAATAATTTTTAACTTGGCATGTCAAGTACATGAATAAGCCATTTCCTGCACTTTTGTCTTCCAATCACTCCAATTTACAGTAGGTTGGGATCTATTATTATTCAAATCTTGTGTTCTCACCCACCCCAAAGTATGCTGAAACAGGACCCAAGCAAGCATAAACACATAGTGCCTGTCCTCAAGCAGAAGATGGAAATATGCAAGAGGCTTGAGAAAGGTGAGTTGTTCAGTGCTCATGGAGAAATTTAATGTTGGTTTGTCAATGATCCATGACAGTAAGGCTCTGCCTCAGAAGATAAAGGAGTTTTATGTTAAGTCAGAGAGTGACAAGTGTGTGAAGCCTAATACTCTTCATACACCAAAAACGGACGTGCTTGACCAGGCTTCTAGGAGTGCTTTTCGCTGAAAAGTTTAGGGTGGTTGTATTTCTGGACCCATGTTACTGGAAAAAGTGATTGAATTCCACAAGAAAATGAACATTGAAGGTCAGTGTTCATTTTCAAGTAGCTGGCTTACCCGATCCACACTTCATCACAGCACCCATAAGCTGGACTTGTCAGATGAGCAGAAATCAGCTTTTGTTGAGGCTTTAGCTTCATTTTGCGACATGTTCAGTAAATTGGTGGCAGAAAACGGCAGGATCCCAAAGCAGATTCACAATGCAGATGAGACTGGATTAATGTGGAAGTGTCTGCCTAATTCTTCTTTAGCTGGTGGTAATGAGAAAGTAGCTCAGAGTTCAAGCTAAGCAGTGTTATCAATGTGCTCATGTGTGCAAATGCATCAGGAAATCATAGGGTAAAGTTGTGTGTGGTTGGCAAATTTGCAAAATCAAGGTGCTTTAAAGGTATAACTAACGTCCATATATTATCATTCAGAGTAACAGTTGGATACCAAAATTTTACAAAGTGGTTTCATTGTTTGTTTGTCCTGTGTTAAAGAAAATTTACAAAAGAAAGGAATACCTGAGAATAGTACACTTCTGTTGCTCCTGGGCAGCTGTCGAGCACATCCTCCTGCAAGAGCCTCTTAATCATAAATGGCAACATTTTTGTATGTTATCTTCCAAGTTAACACAAGTCTGGTTCACCCAATGGATCAAGGATACAGAATGTACAAATGTTTTAGAGGTGTGACTTCATGCAAAATATGACTAATCTGACATGACAATTCTGGACTTTCAGAAAAAATATCATCTCAAAGATGCTATCTACACTGTCAGTTGTGTTTGGGCTTCTGTGAGATGTAAAACATGGAAATGTTGGAGAAAGTTGTGGCCAGCTGTGATGTGAGAATCCTCTTCCTCCTCTATCTACTCTGAGGGGTTTCCAATCAATAGTGCAGCTGCCCATAGCAGAATTTATGATAAAATCTGTGAGTTAGTTGACTCTTGATAACAACTAAATAAATTTGTCTCAAGACGAACTCAATGATGGGCTTGCTGTGGATGAAACTATTCCAGTAACTCATACACTTAATACAGAAGACATAGAAGCTGTCGTGAATTGTGGAAAAATGAATGTTGCAGAGGGAGCGTGATGAGGATGGGTATAAGGTGGAAAGAGTATCCTGGGAGAGCTACTGCAGCATTTGAAACTGTAATAGCTTTTGTAGAATAGCAACCCTTCTTTACTTCTCAGCATGTTATGCAGCTGCATACCAAGCAAAACCTGACTTTGTATGAGAGTATTAGGGCCTCAATGTAAGCTGATATTCAAGATATTCATTTTTCAAAAAAGCTACATGCAAGTTTGCCAGTACAGCATCATCTACTGATGTAGATCCATAACCATTCATTCACTTCTCCTGATCCTGTCCTAGCTACATCATCAAATCCTAATGCAATGTCTACCCAGTAACCTCTCTACTCCTACTGTATGTTTTAAGTGTGTGTGTTTTCCTATGTTACTTGAAGTTAAAAACATTGTTAGAGAAGTTCAAAGTTGAAAAGGTTACTGACACCATTTACCACTGCATTCACAATGTTTTCATAAAACTGTTGCACAAGTTTGTCTTAATTTTTTAATTACTATATCTCAATATTAATATCAAGGCAATAGTTTATGGTATGACGTGGTATAGTATGGGATATAGTATTAATTAGGATATTTTTAATAGTAACTCTCAAGCAACCAGAAACATTTATCCAGCATCTACCAATCCCCATGGGTGCCAGTTAATTGAGTCTACTGTACCATCAAAGCTGTATAGCAATCATTTTAATCAGTGTAATTAAATATAATAAGTTTAAATGAAGATAGTGTTAGCAACATTATCAAACAACTTTCTCTACCTATTTTTTATTTTTAAGATTTATTTTTATTGTTTTTGACAGAGACAGACACAGAGAGAAGGGGGAGGGCTGAGAGCAGTCTTTATAGTTGTACATCACTAGTTTTCGATATAGTTTCACTCCACAGGTGGGCATGGGGCTGTGTAGGGCAGGAACCAGGCCGAGGGTCTACTGAGTGGGAGACTCATCCCCGTGAGCTGGGGGCCTTCCACATGGGAAGCATATCCTGGCAAGAACCGAATTGGGAGCACATCCCAGTTCAGCCCATGGGTCTGCCAGGATTCAGTTCTCAGACCCCAGGGGCTGCAAGACGAGTGCTCAACCTGCTGAGACAACCTGGCATCCCCTCTACCTTTCTATTCTTGATAAATTGATAGAACTATCAAGCCAAGCAATTCCATTGTTGCCAGCTTCTATGTTTGCCAACTATTAATACTAAATTTACAGTGGACATAATTACTGTTGGTTTTACGGTTTAAAATTCTGCTTTCTACTGTCAAAATACGGTATATGACATATATGATTGTAAAAAAATTTTCAAATACTAAGTAATTTTTAAGAAATTTATTTTGATATATAAGGGAATGCCACTGATAACAACCCCAGTAAAAATGTACCTCTAACAAGTTTTAAAAATACAACACTAACATTATAAAGCCTAACATAACAGATACTCAATAAATGTTGAATGAATCTAAAATAATTTAGCTTTTAAAGAAACTTTAAAATTCCTATCAGTAACTAAACAAAATTTCATGTATTTCCATCTTAGATTTCACTGTTAATTTATCTTGTAAAATGCATAGCAAACTGGCTCACGTGAACATGTATATAACTGCTACCATAAATTAAAGCTACATGTATTTGAGAACAAAATACCAATACCCAAGAGAAAAGAGAGTGCATCTCAAGTACTGGGACCTCTGAAGAATCACAAGGTAAACAATTTAATTCTACCTATTTATAAGAATTTCAGCATAAAAACGGTACAGATACGTAACCAAATGACTTTACATTAACTATGGCCATTTTATACACTTGACGCAAAAGCATGAATTCCAATATAAGGTATATTCAACTTAATACTTTTCCTTGGCATCTACAGATCTTTATGCCAATAGTTACCAATTTGGTTAAATATACTAGCAGTCCAGTACAGTCCAAGTAAATTTCATTCAAAAGAAATGACATGAAAATCGGCAGTGAAATCTTTTCAGATTTATATATAATTAAGATTTACAAAAGCTTTAAAAATTACAAGAAAAATTATAGAAAAAACACATCTTGGATTCTATTTGAATGTAAACTCCATAAAAAAAGAGGCCATTTTGTTCACTGCTCTACCACAAGGACCTAGAACAATGCCTGGCACACAGAAGGCACTCACGTCTGTTGAATGAGGCAAAAAAACGGTATTTCCATTACCTTAGCAAGAGGAGAAAAAAATCTTTAAGTCATAATACACACAAAACAAAAAGTTGTGAAGTATTTTTTTATTGTAAAGTCAATAGAGGTTGACAATGCAAATGATATCACACATTTCCCCTTGGTTCCTGAATTTGCTAGGTTCCTATACTAGCAAATCTCCATTAGCACTTCTCAGGTTTCATGGTCCTTTTCTGGTATGTTGATTATATTCCGTTATGTTGATTATATGATATATGCTTGGAAACTATAAAGTCCATCTGATATTAAAACAAACAAGAAAGCCTGGGGTGCTTTTCCTTCTCATTCCCTTGTGAAAGCTCAGATGCTTTCTCAATTTAACAGTAAAGTTAGTGCCTTAACCAAATTCTCCTTCACAGTTATTGAATACAACCTCTCATAACATATGCAATATATTCAAACTTAAAGGTTTAAAAACAAAAGAATTTAGAATTTAAAACAATCGTTAGACTGATTTTTGTATTTGAAAGACTATAGTTATTTGCAGCATACACATGGATAGTGCAAAATGCATCAAGTTTTACATGATAAATATATCAACCTAATGGCTGCCTCAAAAGCCAAGTGAAAAATTACCACTTCTCAAAAGTAATCTAAACTGACTCAATAAAGTCCACAATTTAGAAAGATCAATTGCTACTCTATTTCCATACATTGCAAAATGATTTCAAAAACAGATTAAAATACAACTGTTTTATAAAAATAGAAATATTGTTTGGGACTTTACAAAACCTTATAAAATATAACACTATATTTGTAAATTCAAGATAGTTTCACACTGAAATAGACAACACTTCCACAAATATTTAGTCTAGTCAAACTTAATTGGTCTGTCTTGACCATTTTTACATATTTCTTCCAAATTTTCAGCCTAAGTAGATTTGTGCTCTATCACAGGATTTTCTTTAACAGATTACTTTCAACAATTTTATTAAGCCTTTTCATTCTAGAAATAATGTTAAAGCGATGAAATTATCTGTCTTACTAAAAATAGAAACTGATGCAATATGACAATTCTATATTTGATAAATTTCAAAACAAATTGTTAATGATGACCTATTAATTTAAAATTTACATTTGACAATTACAATTTGGTACCTATAAAATGTAAAAATATAATCACAACTATTTTATGGAAAAATATTCATACAGCATGAAGAACCTCTAAATTTAGTTATTTGTAACTATCAGATGACTAGTATTTTCTAATTTCATAAACACTCATTTTATCACCTCCAAGAGCACCAGTGTATTTTTAAAACATACTAAACAGTGAGAAGGTAGGGGCTTACTTCATGTTAACAGTGCTATTATAATAAGGCACCATTTGGTATATGAAAAAGCCAAACAAAGTATTTCCAAATTATGTATTTTTGTAACTGATGTCTTAACCATTAGGTTGAACGGTTAGAAAAAGCCAATAATTTTATTAACTAACCACATTATACTCCTTTTTCCATCATTCTTTGCTTCTAGTTTTTCCATATAACAGAACATATAAGAAACAACAATGTAGTACATGATCTGTTAAATAAACATCTTTTCCCAACCTTCCAAGAAAATAATCTAGAATTAAACAAGACTAAGAAACCAAAAATGTATGTGTTATATTTGAAATAGGCTATCCCTGTAGAAAAGTGGGGAACTGTGGGAGGAAAGGTGGTAGTGGTGGGGTTGGGGCAACAGGTGACAACAGGACCTACTTATTTTCTATAGAATATATTGAGGCACAAAGGTTAAAAGTTTCCCAGGCAAATTCATGGCTACAGCAAAACAGAGAGAACCCAGAATTTTACAATCCCTCCAGATAGTCACACACCCAATTAAATATTTCAAAGTATGTCCTTAGTCACTGCTATCATCATCATCATCATCATCATCAGATACATCATTTAAAGGAGACTTCAATGTCTGACTGTAAGAGTCTGACCTAGTAGGCTGGCACGTGGCCATGTCCCCAGTAGAAAGAAGGTCATAGCAGAAGTCACAAATCCGCACAGGCTTAGAAGACTGACTAGGAAGAAGAAACCTCTTTTCAGAGCAGGGCCCACAGACAACAAAACCACATTTGCGGCAATGGTGACGACGATTAACAGGTGTGAATTTTGCTTTCTGACAACGCATACATACAGTTGCCTCAGAGTCAGGAACCCAGACAGCAGCATGTTCATTACTGGGTGTCTTCCCACTTTTGGAGAGTAAATCAGTAACACATTTATTAATGTGATTCATCCATTCTGACTTCTCAGTGGCAGTCGCAGCATAAACTGCAAACGATTTAGTTGGTGTCTTGATAAGCCATCCATTCCTCAAGTCTCCCTCATCTTTGATAGAATCAATAGTGACATTTTCCAGGGGAATGATATGTTGTTTGTTATATTTTTTCTTCTGGATGACAATATTGCCATAAACAAGAATATCATTAAATAAGAAAAACTGCCTTGCTTTGGGCTTTTTTCTGCACAACTTAGTTAATACTCCTTCTCCAATAAGAACCCGTCCAGGTATAGTTAAGGGTTGACCAGCTGCTCCAAAACAGTTTTCTACTATATTTATCCGTCTAGTATTAGCTTCACTGTTTGCCAAGCGATCCACCATCTTTTGCTAATAGCCTTAAAAAAAGAAAGAAAAAGAAATAAGCACACAGAAGTTATAAAATAACCAAAATTTAATCTAACAAATCATTCCTTTTACCCAAAAGGCAAAATGCTCCAAAATTATTTCCCTCTAAGATAACCATTAAACATACAAGAGGGCTAACATTTCCCAATTTTTATAATCATCAAAACCTTATTAAACCATCTCCACATAGCACCATATATATCACTTAGTTAAGTATTTATAAAAGTATAAACTTCTTACAGACATAAAGGAACAATTGGACAATGAATATGTCATTTCTGCAAAATAAATCCAGTTTCATAAAATTTAATCTTCAGAGGAATTCTGAACAAGAGGTCCAAACACTATATAAACTAAGAAAAATGACTATAATTTTTTCATTAAACCTAAGATATACATTTTAAGACACACCTTCATTTTATGTGCCACTAAGAAAGAACAATGTTGCCAATTAAATTACGGCATACCCTTGATAATATGACATCTAAATTTCAGACATAATATAGTAAAATAATGTTCAGTTTAAACTCAATAAAATATGGTACAAATACTGTATTTTGCCATACGTTTTTGCCCAAATTTGTGAAAGAAAAGTAAAGATGCGCATTATACATAGATAATATTAATTCCGTATCTACATATTTTTCTTTTATTTATGCTTATGAGTTAAAAATACAACTCTAGAAATCAATGATGATATCTGTATGTACAATAATACCCTGGACTACAATAATCGCCTTGGCTCAGGCCTCAACTCGTCCAGGGTTGTGTGGTGCTTCGGCCTCCAGAGCCTCCGCCCTTGTCAGTTCTCAGCCTCCAACCCACCCGGGGCTGCTTTCTGGCCCATGTTCCCAGGCTCCCAGCTCACTGGGTCATGATCCAAAGACCCACCTGTCCCTTTCCCTTCTCTCCTGGTTACCTCCCTCTCTCTGACCCTATATCTGGTTCTTATGTGTTGTAGTTATGTTACATAAAATTTCTTGTACCATATGTTAAAAAATAAATGCTAAAATTCCTTTATAATACAAAATCAAGTACCTGAATATAAACAAATAAAAATTTGAATTAAAAAATTAAAAAGAGATTTTTTCCCCTGAAAGTTATCAGGACAAAAATGTGGATTCACATCATACACAGGAGCACATTATACGTGACTAAACATAGTACAGAATCATAGACACTTGTAAATATGTAAGCATACATCAAAAATAAAATTATAAAACTATATACCATAATACCAACAGTTATTATTTATCTCTGGGAAGTATAATTATGGACAAATTTTCTTACTTTATATTCAAACATTCAACAAGTACTCATTTTGTTAAGCTCTGATCTAGATGGAGAGGAAAAAAAGAATAAACAACAAAGGCAAGGTCCCTGGCTCTTTAAGACTGACATCATAGTTGGAAAGGGAGAAAAAAGAAAACAAAATAAAAAACCAGCAGCAATTAATGTTATGAGTTTTTAAGTGATTTTTTAAAAAATCAACTGAAAGCTACTCAGATTGGATGGTCAGGGAAGGCCTTTCTAAAGTCATTTTATTTTTGCTGATAGGGAAGAACTAAGATATGCAGACATGAAAGGTGAGGAGAGGGAGAATATTCCAGGCAAAATGAATAACTGTAAAAGTCCACAGGTAGAAAAGAGGGTGGTTGACACTTTTATAGAACTGACAGTATTTCCATCTGAATCAACTGCTGATTCCACTCATTTGTACAGTCAGTAGTTATGCGATACAAAAGGTTTCCTTATTATTGCTAGTACTGGAATTAACACTACCACAAATTTGTGCAGTGCTTTCCACATTTATCTTCTCATTTTAACTCTTTCAAACTCCTGTGAAGTAACTAGAGAAGATTTTATCATCTCCTAAAGCAGCAGTCCCCAACTTTTTTGGCACCAGGGACCAGCTTCACAGAAGACAATTTTTCCACTGCGGGGGGGGGGGGGTGTCGCGCACAGAGGAGGATGCATGCACATGCCCAGTTCATAATAGCATTCATGCTTCTATGAGAATCTAAGAAGGCTGCTGATCTGACAGGGTGCAGAGCTCAAGTGATAACGCGAGTGATGGGGAGCAGCTGTAAATACAGATGAAAATTCACTTGTTTGGCGCTTACCTCCTGCTGTGCAGCCCAGTTCTAACAGGCCACCAACTAGTACTGGTCCATAGCCCAGGGGTTGGGGACCCCAGTCCTAAAGAAGTATCTAATAATATTAACACATCGCGTACGGATCACAAGAATCTTCGTTTTTTCTGAGACATGCATTAAGGACAGGTAACGAGAATTCTCGTTTTTACACTTGACCTTTTATTTTTTGCAAGATTTATTTAATTAATTAGGTTTGGTGGATACATAACAAGCAAATATTATCAATGGATAAATTTACGTAAGTACAAAAAATTTCATTGAAAAGTTATAAATAATATGGAAGCAATAGCATTTTAAAGAGAAGAGTTCATTTCAACGTGGTCTCATTTAAATACCTGCCAGAACAGAGGGGTATGAGGGATTTAAACCCCGACGTATGCAACGTGTTAATTGAAATGTGAGCTGAAGGAGGTACTCAAGCACAAAGAGACAGATTCAATAATGGAAGAGACAAAACAGCCTAAAATTAACTCTACTCATTGGGAGCCCAAGCTAGAAGCTATGCACTTTGTATTCATTACCATATTTCCTACTCAGGGTAGTCTTACAGTAATTATGCACTATTAGCTCCATTTTGTATAGAGATGACTAAACAGAGACAGAGGAGTTAAGTACCCTGCCCAAACTGTCACAGACCTGAGGCTTATACCTGATTCTTCTGTGCTGTTCCCAGTTTATTATTACACCCTAATTATTCCCTAAAGCTCCACTGACTCCACAAGAACTAACAAAGCCATTGCTCACCTTTGGATCTTCACTGCAAACCCTAAAAATACTGAAGAAAGATAAGAGGATACAATCTTAAGCAAACAGCCTCAAAGGATAGGTCACTATTATTTATTTAGCCACTCTCCTGATAATGTTAAATTCTTCAAATTTTACAATATATTAAGACTGAATCTCTGTTCATAAATCTTTCCCCCATTTAAGAATGATGCGGACATCATCAAGATGGTGGCATGAGAGGAGCTCTTGAACCTCTCCTGGAAAGACGATTTAAACAACTAAAATCTAACCAGAGAATCCCTAAGCAGCGCATAGTCTCAGCTGAGGAACCCACTCAGCACAAAAAAATACCTAAAGCTGGAGAAACGGGAGACGAGTGAGCGAGGAAGAAAGTGAGCCGTGTGGAGACCCGCTGCGAAGCACAACCTGGAGACCCACCCAGTGCCCACCGAGAGGCTGACCAGAGTCCAGCAGAGGAGAGACTGACGACGGTGGGAGCTGGGGGCGCGGGTCCAAGAGCAGAACGACTCTGGGCGGGTGGGAGGCCTGGAACGGACAGAGGTGGAGGCCCAGACGCCAGAGCGCGGAGTGGATGGAGAAAGTGGGCGTGGCTGATGGTTGCGAGAGGCCCCGGTGAAAGGGTGAGGTGAACAGCCTGGGTGCAGTGAGGGCGGCCCGAGCGCGGAGCAGGTGACTAGAGTGAAGATCCGGCTGCCGGAGCTGGAGTTGGGCAGTTGGAGCTGGGGGCCTGCGGAGCGTGAAGCCGGCAACTGGAGCCAGAGGCGGGTGCTCCAGTACCGACATGTGACGGTGGCTGAGGTGCAGAATGGCCCTCAGTGAGGTGGGGCACCAACCCGAGCACTGCGTGGTCTTGGACACGGAGCCTGGCTGCTTCCCTTTGCTGACTCTGAGGGCTCGCCCCCGCAAGCCTCACCCACAGCCGGCCCTCAGTGAGCTACTGCCTGGAAGCTGCCATTACCCAGTGACGCAAACAGACCTGTGCCTTGCCAAACAAGCCCCGCCCCCACCTGTCCTTCATTAGCCAGCAGAGGGAAGCAGCCATTACCCTGTGACGAAATCAGACCTGTGCCTTCCGCCAACAAACCCCACCCCCACTCTTCCCACTGAAGCCAGCAGAGGGAAGCCACCATTACCTGGTGACACAAACAGACCTGTGCCTTTCCCAACAAGCCCCGCCCACACCTGTCCCTCTAAAGCCAGCAGAGGGATCTAGGTGTGGCAGCTTCTAACAGCAGTGGGATCTCAGAGGCATAGAATATCATCGCCCCCCATACCTTCCCAAAGAGGAGACATACAGACACCAGGGTGACTAGAGAAGCCCATCTCCTAGGAAGTATCCCACTGTGAGAAAACAAAATAAACAAGAGAAAATATTATAAGACACTAACACCTGCTAGGAAGTAAAAGAAAAATACCTTCACATCTACCAGGGGAAAAGTCCTCATGTCTAGGAAACGAAAGGCTCCAACAGTGAGAATACCCCTTTGAACAAAGGAGCTCAGAAAGAAAGAGAAAAATCTCCAGTAAAGGTACTTAAACATACGAAAACATATGAGCTAAATGACAGAGAATTGAATGCTGCAATTATAAAAACAGTCAAAGAGATCAAAGAAAACTGGCAGAGTACACAGAAGGAGCTATCTCAGAAAGGAAACTGAATCTATAAAAAAGAAGCAAATAGAAATTCTGGAGATAACACAATAAAAGAAATTAAAAATGAAATAGCTAGCATAGGAAGCAGAGCTGACCAGATGGAGGAAAGAATCAGTGAAATCAAAGACAGAAATTTGGAAATATCAAAGAAGGGAGAGAGAGCCCTAAAAGCTAAAAGAAATAAAAAATATCTACAAGATCTGACTCCATTAGAAAAAATACGAGAATAGGTATTCCAGAGTGAGCAAAGGATGAGATGGGCACAGAGAATTTACTCACACAAATAGAAGATGAGAACTTCCCAAATCTATGCCAAGAAATGGGACCTCAAATTCAAGAAGGAAACAAGACCCCTAGCTACTTGAATCCTAACAGACCCTCTCCAAGGCACATTATACTGAAGATATCAAAGGTCAAAGACAAAGAAGGAATCCTCAAGGCAGCCAGAGCAAAGAACACCATAACCTATAAAGGAAAGCCCATCAGACTCTCATCAGATTTCTCAAGAGAAACTCTACAAGCCAGAAGGGAATGGAACAAAGTATTCAAAATATTAAAACAGAAAAATTACCAGCCAAGAATCCTGTCCCCAGCAAAGACATCCTTTAGATATGAAGGAGGAATAAAGACCTTTTCAGACATACAAACCTGAAGGAATTCTCCAGCACAAGGCCAGCATTTCAAGAAATACTGAAGGAGGTGATTGGACCTGAAACAAAAAGTAAAAGTAAATAGGGGAAAACTGGCACAACAAAAATATAAAAAGGGAGGAAGTAAAGACTTAAATTTCCAAAGAGAATGGAGATAAGAAACATCCTTAAGAAAAGCAACCACTGCATATATGAAACTTTCTTTTATATAAAGTTCATGGTAACCACTGAAAAAGAACTTAGAACTGGGACACATAACAATAAAAAAAAAGAAAACAGAAAAAATAGTCATAAACACCATCAAACTAAAATAATCAAAGGGAAGAAAAAAGCAAAGAAGCAATAAAAAAAAGAGCTACCAGAAAACAAAAGATAAAATGGCTATAAGAAATACTCATATCAATCATCACCCTAAATGTAAATGGACAAAACTCACCAATAAAAAGACACAGAGTAGCAAACTGGAATAAAGAACAAAAGCCAACCTTATACTGTCTACAAGAGACACACCTCAGCTACAAGGACAAACACAGACCCAAGGTGAAAAGGTAGAAAAAAATACTCCAAGCAAATGGTACCCAGAGAAAAGCAGGTGTAGCCATACTTATATCTGACAAAGCAGACTTCAGGATCAAAAGGATAATAAGAGTCAAAAATGGACATTTCATAATGATAAAGGGGACAATACAACAAGAAGATATTACACTTATTAATATGCCCCCAACCAAGAAGCACCAAAACTTACAAAGCAACTACTAACAGATCTAAAAGGAGAAACTGACAAAAACATAATTATAGTAGGAGACTTAAACACCCCATTGACAGCCATGGACAGATCATCCAAACAGAAAATAGAGAAATATCAGCTTTAAATGATACATTACAGCAATTGGACATAATGGACATTTACAGAACACTGCATCCTAAAAAAATAGGACTATACATTCTTTTCTGGTGCACATGGAACATTTTCAAGGATAGAAATGTCTCACATGCTGGGACACAAAGATAGTCCCAGCAAATACAAGATCTAAATCATACCAAGTGTATTCTCCGATCACAAAACTTTGAAATCGGAGATCAAGTACAAAAAGAAAGCAGGAAAAACCACATATACGTGGAGATTAAGCAACATGTTATTAAAAAATGACTGGATCAAAAAAGAAATAAAAGAAGAGATTAAAAAATACATAGAAACAAATGACAACGAAAATGCAACATACCAAAAGTACTGGAATGCAGCAAAAAGCAGTAATATGAGGGAAATTTGTATCACTACAGGACTTTGTCAAGAAACAAGAAAAATCATAAGTAAACAACCTAATATCACATTTTCAAGAACTTGAAAAACAACAAAAAAATATCCAAAGCCAGCAGAAGAGAGGAAATAATAAAAATTAAAGCAGAACTAAATGGAATAGAAAATAATAATAATAAAAAAAATTAATGCAACAAAGAGCTGGTTCTTTGAAAAACATTAATAAAATTGGCAAACCTCTGGCTAGGCTCACCAAGAGAAAAAGAGAAAACACACAAATAATCTGAATTAGAATTGAAAGAGGGGAAATTAAAACTGATACCACAGAAATACAAAGGATCATACAAAAAATACTATGAAGGACTATATGCCACCACATTTTGCAACCTAGAAGAAATGGACAAGATTTTAGAAACATATAGTCTACCTAGACTGAATCAAGAAGAACCAGAAAACACACAAATCAACAGTAAGGAAATTGAAACAATCATTCAAAACCTTCCCAAAAGCAAGAGTCCAGGGCCAGATGGTCTCACTAACAAGTTTTACCAGGCATTCAAAGAAGAACTAACACCTATCCTCCTCAAACTTTTCCAAAAAATTGAAGAAGAGGCAATAACTTCCCAACTCATTCTATGAGGCCAACATTACCCTAATACCAAAGCCTGGCAAGGACAGCACAAAAAAAGAAAACTATAAACCAATATCTCTGATGACCGCCGATGCAAAAATACTAAACAAAAGACTACCAAATAGAATACAACAATGCATTAAAAAGATTATACATCACAATCAAGTGGGATTCATCCCAGGGGCACAAGGATGGTTCAACATACGCAAATCGATCAATGCGATACACTACATAAACAAAATTAAAGATAAAAATCATATGATTATATCAATTGATGCAGAAAAAGCATTCGACAAGATACAACATCCATTTATGATCAAAACACCTAATAAAATGGGTATAGAAGAAAAATACCTCAACATAAAAGCCATATATGACAATCCCTCAGCGAATGTCATACTAACCAGGGAAAGACTGACACCTTTTCTTCTAAAATCAGGAATGAGACAGGGATGTCCCTTGTCACCATTGCTATTCAACATAGTGCTCGAAGTTCTAGCCAGAAAGAGTCCTTAAGGCAGGAAAAAGAAATAAAAGGCATCCAAATTGGAAACAAAGAAGTTAAACTGTCACTTTCTGCAGATGACATGATCTTTTATATAGAAAACCCTAAAGACTCCACCAGAAAACTATTAGAAATAATAAATGAATACAGTAAAGTTGCAGGATACAAAATCAATGTACAAAAATCCACAGCATTTTTATATACAATGAAACTTCAGAAAAATAAATGAGAAAAACAATAATGTTTGCGATCAAAACAAAAATAAAATACTTAGGAATAAACTTAACAAAGAACGTGAAGGACTTATACATGGAAAACTATAAGACACTACTAAAGGAAATTGAAGATA
>PVKE010040002.1:0-14780 GCA_004027555.1 Craseonycteris thonglongyai
AATGTAACCTTTACTTTCCACTGGTTGTGGGTATAGAGATGTCATAATATTGTTGACCCTCTTTTAATACCTGTAATCATTCCTCCATCTAGGGGGAGTCATGCAGAATAGATGTGGTAGAGTGTGTGACAGACACCATCATGCATATACAAAATACTCAAAATACTTGAGTTGCTTCTGAATCTATCTAGCCAGGACAGCTTCTGTAAGATCTTGTCCATCAAGATATACCTCATCTACATATAAGGATTTCCCAGGCTCACAGCTCCCTGCTTAAAAATAGATCCCAATCTGCCCTATTTCATTGGCCACCTTGATCTCCTTGACCTCCTCTATTTTTGTTTCACTGTCAGGCACCTACCACTGGTTTTTCTATTTGATGCATGAACCAGTCCCTCTAATTCTGTGCCTCTCCTCTTCTCCAGCCTCTGTCTGTCCTTTTTAGTACAGCAAATCTGACTGCTTTGAAATAACACCCTTCCCAGCTCAATTGTTATTTCTCAGGATCATGAATTCCAGAGAAAGCTCCCACCAGCCCTCCTTTTCTGAAGAGAATATGCATTGAGAGAGGCACTGGGGTAGGGAGATAGGATCCCTGAGATGCTCTGGCCCTTTCCCTGGCTCCTTCATAGATCTCTGGGAAGAAGTCAGCCTCTCAATTTCCTCTCTCTGGGAAGCAGACTCATCTGTTGTGGCCAGATAGACAGGGGTTAAATCAAACTTGTTCAATCCTATGCCTGTGGGCCATATGTGTCCCAGGATGACTTTGACTGTTGCTCAACACTAATTCGTATACTTCCTTAAATGATTTTTTTTTTTTTTTTTAGTTCATTACCTATTTTTAGTGTTAATATATTTTATGTGTGGCTCAAGACAATTCTTCTTCTACTAATGTAGCCCAGGGAAGCCAAAAGTTTGGACACCCCTCAATTAAATGAGACAGAGAATTGCTGGACTAGTCAAGCCAGGGCCTAGAAATAGACTGCATCTAAGAGGAAACAGGTAGGCAGTGAAGGCCAGGAAGCTGAATGAAGACAGGTCAACTAGATGCTGCCTACAGAAAAGTGATGAACCGTAAGTAACCAAGCAAGAATTTGGAGTCAGTGGATCCCAGACCAGAGACCTAGGGATTCAATCCTGGGCTCTGGAAACACTATGAAAACCGTAAGGAGATGTTGAACAACTATGGTGTACACCTGAAATTAATATATTATTGTATGTTATCTATTTTCTAATAAAAATCTTTAAAAAAAAAAAAAAAAAAATCAGACAGCAGTGTGCTTCTGTAAAGAGGATCTGAGTCTATCTAGTAGACCCAACCTGCTCAAATAGGCCCAGAGGGAAGCCCAGTGTGACCTCAGTCCTGGAAGGAGTTCAGACTTGAGTAGAGTGTTGATATGTTGGTTAAGGTACAGGACTCAGGAGCCCTTTAACTGAGCTGCACATCCAATGAGGAGGTGGGTGCAAGGTAGGGGAAGGGGTGTCATTTTGGGCTTCCAGATTCTGGGCTTTAAGCACCCTGACTAATGAAATTGGCCACATACCCTGAGGCAGAGGAAGCCCAGGAGGAGAGGTGCCTACGAAGAGCTTCAGGGACATGAAGCTGTTAAGTACTCAGATGGACTCTGCAGAACTTCTATGAACTTCTTAAAAAAGGGACCATTATGACCTTTTTTGCCTGATCCCCAAGAGATAGAATCAACTGTGATGACATATGAAGGAGCCCTAGAAGTAGTAACGTACTGCTCTTTATTTACACATTTATTCTCTGCTCACTAAGTGTTAGCTATTCAAATATTTGCAGTGATTGTCACAGGAGGAATTCCGAGATAGGGATTTGCATTTCTGCATTGCTTCTTTTCCTGATTCAAGAAGTTCATGGGCTCTTGGCTTCCTGACCTACAAGATGCTATTGTTACTAATTTTATTTTCTCTAGGCTACAAATCCAAAGTGAAGAGTTAAGATGCAGCATGCCTCGGAGGGAAACAAGGGAAGACAGGAAGGTGTTTTTCTTGATCCAAAGGCAATTTGCAGTGTTGAGAGGAGGACAAAGGATTGTAGACCCCATGGAAGAAGGCACTTGAGTCCTATTTCCTGAAATTATACCAGGAAGGTGGTTGGCCATCAGAGAAGGAAGCCTGTGCCTCAACAGTAAAGTGTCCCAGGACCTGACCTAAAAGGGAAAGGAGAACAAGGATGGTAGAACATTCAGCAGTACCTCGTGGGGACTGTGCCCTGTGACTGACATGCCAGTGCCTCTCACTCCCAGAGAGCTCTAGACCTTATACCACCATGGGGCTTGGGGACATGTCCAAGGGAGAAATTTAGCCTCAATTATGAGTATGTTTGATTTTCTTCCCTTCTTGGCAAAGGGTATTTGGAGTTCAATTTAAGTAAATTTGAAGGAAAAAAGTATTACAACCCTTCTGTGCACATGTGCATCTGTGTGTGTATCTTGAATGTCATGGCTTTTGTATAATCATTTTGTTACTACATAATTCCTCAGAAAAATGGAGAACATTTTTTCAGTTCCTGCTATATGAGGGCTGTCTGGAAAGTATCCAGCCTCGCAATAAGAAAAATAGAGGCATTTATGGCTGGCTATTTTCTGGACAGTCCTTGTATCCTTCTCCTGTTTCTATAGGTCACTAAATTAATCCCATTTAATCCTCAGAAGTGCCCCTTTTGTGCTGATATGAAAACTCAGCTGAATAATGGTTAAATGACTTTGCACCAGGATTGGTGGGTAGTATCAGAATTGGGATTTGAATCTAGATTGTAAGATTCCAAGGCTCAGCCTCCATCTGCCACCTCACACTGGTGGCCAAGAGGGAGAGATGTGGCAGTGCTCATTCCTTGCCAAGGAAGGCCTGGTGACCTGCAGCAGGTTTAATAACTGAATTGTGATATAAAATAAATCTCTTGAATTTATATGTAGGTGTCAGACTTTCAGAGAGCACAGCAGGGGCTGAATCACTGAGGAAGATGAGGTTACATTGTAGAGACCTTCAGTATGATCTAGACCTGTTTTATTTTGAAAAGCATTTATCATGTTTTCTCCTCCTTTTTAAATCTCATCATTGAGAAGGAAATTTCTGTGGATCTGTTGGCATTGTCCAGGAGACAAGTGATACAAAAAGACCTGACAGATTTCTCCTAGGCAGGAAATTATGTGAGGATGGTGCTGAATTACAGCCAGGAATAGAACTAAAATGACTACAGGTGTTGCAGGTACTGGGGAATGCCTTGCTGAATACCAGCTGAAGCTTTAGAATCCAAGTCCCCAGCTAACTGGCTATTGCATCTAATTGACTCTTCATCATGACTAGGAGAAGTAGAGTTTCTGATCATCATTATTCTGGTGAAACTACAAGGGCATGGGGAAGAGTGAGGGATAGATGATTGATTGATTGATTGATTGACTGATGATAGATAGATGATAGATTGATAGATAATAGATAGCTAGATGGTTGATAGATACATAGTATATAGATGATAGATACATAAATAAATACATAGATTGTTAGTTAGATTGAGAAAGAGAGAGAGTTAGACCAGAGAATTCTAAAAATTTTAAATTAATAATTATGTGATAGTGGAAAAAAACAAGTTGAGATTCCTGACATTTTACTGTAATGGAGAAAGGTTTTTTGTAGCCCAGGAAAGCAAGTTCTAGGTCAACAAGTCTTTAGCTTCTTTTCAAAATAAATGATCACATCTGTGATTCATAATATCTATTGTTAAGTGTGCAAGGCAACTACAGACATTCACTTGCCTTATTGAGTTTTTTTTTTCCATTTTGCTTCTCAAAAGTGTTACTGTGGTGGAAGGAGGCGTGTTCCCCTAGTTCTGTCACCACTTCCAAGCTTTTGTTCCCTTCCATTTGTGCCTTCTCTTTCTTCTGTACACACTTACTGAACACTTGTATGGGCCATGCACTGAGATAACTATGCAGAGAGAGCAATCTTCATGTGCAAAGAGCTCAATGTCTGTGCTATAAAGAAACTGGGGTCTATAGAGGATGCCCAAGAAAGATCCACAGAGTCAGAAGCATTTAAAACAGACCTGAAAAGATGAGGAGCATGTAAGGAAAAGACTGCCTTTTTCAGAGAGAGGGTAGAGTATTCTCTATGAGGAACCTGGATGACCAAGCTGATACAGATGTAAATGTCAGGGTGTGATTATTTCTAGGCCATAATGGTTAGAATAGCAGTGAGTGTGCAAAGCATGTCATGAGCTGATGTGCTTAGGAGTCTGGATGCTTCCTCTGAGTAGCAGGCATTGCTGAGGCTTTCTAAATGGTCCAGAAGCATGGCCAGGTCAGACATGGGGCCATGCGCTCATATGTGTCTCAGTGCAGTTTAGCTCAAGATGTTTACTTGCTGGATAGTGCAGTTCAGGTTAAGAGGTCAAAAAGGCTGTGTGGCATCATTATTAACCCCTCCTGATTCCTTTCTCAGCTCTAGTCAACACAGCCAGGAATGGTCATTTTTTCTTGTAACTTTAAAGTGCATACTTAGGAATTCAGTGGAATAGCAAGCTAATTGCTTTCATTTCATCCCATCTAATCAGGTGTGCAGAACTGGCCTCTGGTTCTGCCCTTACAGACTGTTGAAGAGAGGCCCCTGGGAGCCTGTGTGTGTTCTGCCATAGATGGGAACCCTCCTGTGGTTTCTTTGTAACCTGAGGTACAGACCTTAAATTCCATATGCCAAGGAAGAGCATAAAAGAAGGCCCATGGGTTTCTAAGCTCCATTCCCAAAATTCATCATTAAATGTGTATTAGGGTTAAATGATTTTTTCATTAAGGATATTTAAGTAATATTTTCAGTAAGGATATCTTCCCAGGACAGCCAAATAGCTTTGTGGAAATCACTGAAACCCTGGAGCAAGACAGAACTGGATGAAAGTTCTAGCCTCATTACTCATGGCCAGAGTGGTTTAAACCACTCTAGGCTTCCATTTTCTTTCCATGAGAATGTGTTAAAGAATATGAGAATGTGTAAAATGTACGTAGTAAAAAGGGACAATCAGTATTTAACAATGGTAACTACAGACACAGAAATAGTGGAGTTCAGTAGTACTTTAATAACACTAGAAGGATTTTGCATCCTCAGGATAGAGTTTATTAGAGACCTGTGAGCACCATATAGTACTGCACAAAGAATGCTCATAACCTTGAGGCAGGCGCAGACAGTCCACAAGACTACGTGGTTGGAGCGCAGCCCTGCATCAAGGTCACAGAGCTCAGTTGTGCTCCAGCCATGTTCACATTCTACTCTCAGAGGCAGCACCTTGGCCACCACTGTTCAGACTCAGCTTCAGCATCTCTCCTTTGCTCCACAGATGTGTTCCCTGAAATTAAGTCTTAGTTCCACTTTCTGGATGCAGTCTTTAGCTGAGATGAAAGATTTCAAGCTACCTTTTGGGTTACCTCTTTCTGCTCAGCCCATTAGGGGCCTCTGTTTGGATAGCTTGGTCCTGAACCGTTCCCATGATTGCTTGCCATGTAATTTCCAGTTTTCCAGTGTCCTAGTTCTGCAGCTGTCACTCTTCTGTCATAGTCTTCAAGCCTGTTTGCTAGCTGATAAGAACTCCAGGCTCCTTCTGACCTTCTCCTGTCTGACCATTTCTGCTTTTCCCCACTAAAAGTTCTCTCTGGTAACTGATTGCCTGCTGGCTACCACCCTCCTGAACTATTGAAAGAGCGTGACACATTGTGTAGGCATTTCCTAATATTATTATTTGGGCCTAATTCAAATGATATCCTCCCTACAAGATATATCTCTAGCTCTATCATCTATCTATCTATCTATCTATCTATCTATCTATCTATCTATCTATCATCTGTCTGTCTATCATCTATCTATCTATCATCTGTCTATTATCATCTATCTGTTATCTATCTTTCTATCTATCTATCTATCTATCTATCTATCTATCTATCTATCTATCTATCTATAGCTAGCTAGCTATCTAGCGTGCTAGTTACTGAGATCTAATCTCCCCTAGAGAGAAGTTACTAACATACCTTCACTAAAAATTAAAACTAAAAGATTCTATTAATTAATCTTTGCATGTTTCTTAAAGTTCAGAGCCAAGTTATAATTGATTCATTCAGCACATATCTACTGACTATCTGCTGTGTAAGGGGTTATGTATGTGCCAATTAGGGTAATTTACTAAATAAGAGTGAGTGCTGAAGAGAAAATCATATCTGAAATTAAAAAAAACCCACGTATTTACTAGAGCAAATACACTCACTTTCATGTAACCATAACTTTTTAACTCTTAGTAATAATAATTTAAATTCTTTAAATTAACCTTGATCAAACTATTAATATGTTTTTGCAATCTATAAAAAATTTTCTAAGTGTTTGGCAAATTAAATAGATAATTGATCTAAAACTTGGGCCTTTGAAAACATTTTATTCAAAAAGTTTATTATGGATATGCCTATCATATATAGATGTGTACATAACAAGATGGATATATAACATGGGAGGCTCTTAAAATGCGTTAGTTCAATGGTGGGAGATTTACTTTCTACAAAACAAAGATTTGAAGTATGTAAATGACAAATTGTCAGTCCAGTTATGATGTTTTATGAGAGAGAGAGATTGATTCAGATACTTTGTGCTGACTTTCAGTAAGTCTTCTCCCTTAAAAATGTTGAATTTGGGGAAGCCGGGATGGTTCAGTGGGTTAAGCACTGAATTTGCAGTGCCGGGGACCGAGGATCGAATCCCAGCCCTGGCCCATGCGGAACCATATGCTGAACTGGGAAGTTCCCCCAGTTCAGTTCTCTCTCTGTCTCTGTTTCTGTATCTCTCTCTCTCTCTCTGTCAAAAAATTAATAAATGAATAAAGAAAACTTAAAAAAAATGTTGCCTTGTTATAAAGGCTGCTTAATATAATATATTCTAATGGGTTATCAGACACCTCTATTTTATGGCACTTCCCCCATGGGTGCCTCTGTTCAAATAATGTGCATTTCTATTTGACTAATTCATTTAGGAGGACAACACACACCTCAGGGGAGACATTTAACATCTTTCTTCAGAAGGTCTCCTGTGGATGGTAATGAAAGCCAAGTATGTTTTTTCTTTTCTTCCTTCTTTCCCCATTATCTTAGAGAACAGGAATTAATTAGCATCCTGCAGTCTTTTGCTTTAAACTCTACTTTGAGAGACTCATACATTTAGTGATTTTTTTGTTTTGTTTTATTTTCTTATTCTTGAAACTGCAGAGCTGCTTCTAGAATCACTTGTAAGCCAAATCAACCAAAGGAACAATGCTGCCTTCCCTCTCCAAGTAAATACTCACTTTTCTCTGAGGGAAGGGGTGTGGTGCAGGCATTGTACATACCGTAAGTGGTACTCATTTTTTCTTCTTAGTAATGTGCAGTGCCTGCTGCAAATTTCAAATACAGTCTGCTAACTTAACAATATACCAACTACAGGATTTCAGCAAAATTAGTGGATGTTTTCTGTGAACACATACAACTCTAGACAGACATTCTAAAGCCTTGCTGTGATTATATAGTCAGGAAAAATGGTAATGATTCCAATGATGTGATATCTACATATATAGTCTTGCCTTTTTATACTGTTAAATTTACCAAGCTAAAATTGAGTGTTTAATTCAAACATAGGCACTAAGCTATGTGTTGTATGAAAAAAAAAAAAACTTTTTGTATCCTTTAAGAGTTTAGGAGGTGACAAAAGTAATCAGGAAGATCTAAGATAAACTCATTATAAGACAAAATGTAGCCAGTATCATGGAGAAATTAGTTAAATGAGTTGTTAAGGGTGAAAAAATATATTTTTGTATATGAGTCAAGAAATAGAGTTGCATCAGCAAGATTCCTCCTGTAACTTAGAAAAAACAACAACAAAAACAAAAACAAAACTAGAAACTGAATAAAATCACTGTATAGGAGCTCTGGAAATGAGTCAGAGATCTATGGCAGCTAAGTGAACTCCCAATCAAAAAGAAGCCATATTCAAAACAGTAAGTAATTCTGTGACATATTTATTCACCCTTGCCCCACCCCCTTCCCAGTGTAGTATAATCCAGTTTGTAGGAAATGGTGACTCACTCTCCATTTCCCTTAGTTAATTGAAGAGAGCAGAGAGGACTGAATTTACATCATTCTAACCTGTATGTTGACTGCCTAACAGATTGGTTTCTGTGTCAGCTACATTCCAGTTTAGGAAGCCAAAAACAACCTGGATCTAAGACTAGGGGAAGCCATGGGAAGCAGCCGTCTTGACTTATAAAAATTGAAAGGACGCTACAGTCTGCAAACACTTTAGACAATAAATTACTGATTGAAGGTGTTGCTAGGATGGCTCAGCAGGTTGAGTGCTAGCCTTGTAACCCTGGGGTTGGAGGCTAGAGTCCTGACCCTTGCCCATGAGGACCCATATGTTGAACTGGGGTGTGCTTCCCATGTGGGAGGCCCCACATTTGGGTCCTGAGGCCTCCAGGTTTGGCACCTGGTTTGGCTCCCACCTAGGGAGGCCTGGCAACCACCTATGTGGAATGAAACTATGTCAAAAACTAATGACATACAACTATGGAGACTGCTCTGGGCCCCCCCCCCCCCTTCTCTCTGTCTGTCTCTCTGTGTCAAAGCAGTAAAAAAATATAAAAGAAAGAAAGAAAAAGAAATTATTGATTGAAGAACATAAACACAGCTAAGACACCCAGAGAAAACAGAGGTGAGACTGTTAAAGAAAGTATGACCTTTAAGAGTAGTTGTATAATACAGAAGTTGCAAAAAAGCACATTCACAGGCCCATACGTATATCCAGAAAAGGCCAGAGAAGATGTTAAACATTCACACTAAGCTGCTGAACGTATTTCTTACCCTGAATGGAGCTAATATTTCAATAAAATATTACAAAGGCATATAGAGAAGCATGAATGTATGACACATTAATTGGAATTAAGGAATTTTTAGAAAGCGTCCCAAAGAAACATAGGCAATGGACTTATTAGACAAAGACTTTAAAACAGCCATCTTAGATATACTTATTGTGCGTGAAGAAAATGTGGACAAGGGACTAAAATAAATCAGAAAATGATATATGAACAAGTTGAGAACAACAACAACAAAACTATAAAGAAGACCCAAATAGAAATTATGGAGGAGAGAATACAACAAGTGAATTGGAAAATTTACTACAGGGGATCAATATCAGATTTGAACAGGCAGAACAAAGTACCAGAAAACTTGAAGTCAAATGAATTTAAATGATTATGTCTGAAGAGCAAACAAGAAAAAGAAAAAGTGAACAGAATCTAAGGGACTTATGGGACAACATTACAATTAACGTGTGCATTAGTGGGTGTCTGGAAGGGTCAGAAAGAGGAGGGAGAAACGAGCTCAGTTAAGTAATAATGGCTGAAACTTTCCAAATTTGAATACAAAAATGGGTATACAAGAGGGAGCATCAAATAATGGTGATGGAAGGGGAGCTGATTCTGGGTGGTGAGCACATAATGCAATGCATAGACAATGTCATGTAGATTCATACACCTGGAACTTATGTGATTTTTACCAATCAGTGTCACCCCCAGTAAATTTAACAATTAAAGAAAGAAGTTCAATGAAATTCAAGTGGGAGACATCTAGAGAACCAATCTGAGATACATTATAATCAAACCCTCAAAAATAAAAAACACACTTGAAAGCAGCAAGAAAAAAGCATCTTGTCACTTACAGGGTAACCTCTTTAAATTATAAGCCAATTTCTGAGCAGAAACATTGCAGAACAAAAGGCAGTAGAATTATATATTTTAATTGTTGAAGGAAACAAGAACAAAATAGTTATCAACTGAGATTTTAAATGAATAACCTGATTTTATACTTTAAGGAACTAGACAAAGGAGTAAACCCAAAGCTAGCAGATGGAAAAGGATAATAAAGATTAGAGCAAATAAAAACCAAATAGAGCATAGAAAAATTATAGAAAATCATCAGTAAGACCAAGAGTTGGTTTTCAAAAAGATCAACAAAATTGGCAAATCTTGTAGCTAGATTCACTATGGGAAAAGAGAGAGAGAAGACTCAACTAACTAAATTTTGAAATTGAGATGGGATATTCCTATCTATTTTGTAGAATAAATACAAAATTATTAAGGATATTGAATGAGTCAAAATGCTCCCAACAAAGAAAAGCCCAGGAGCAATGACATAACTGGTAAATAGAATAGAGAGACCAGCAGTAACTTCTGACATACATGGTCAGATGATTATTGACAAGGGTACCAATAAGGAATGTTGACTAATAACAACAAATGATACTGGGAAAACTGGTATTCACATGCAAAAGTATGAGTTGAAAATCTTACCTTATGCCATATAAAATTAAGTTAAATGAATCAAATATTTAAAAAGTGGAGCTAAAACTACAAAACTCTTAGAAGAATAAATATTGGAAAATCTTTGTAATATTAGATTTGGCAGTAATTTCTTGGATGTGATGCCAAAAGCACAAGCAAGAACAACAAAAAATAATAATGATAATTTGAACTACACAAAATTCAAAATTCTAAATTTTGTGCATCAAAACAAATTATAAATTAAAATTTTATGCAACAAAGGATACTATCCACAGAGTAAACATTCAACCCATGCAATTGGAGAAAATATTTGAAAAGTGCTTATTTTATAAGGGGTTGCTATCTAGAATATTTAAGGAATTCCTACAATTAATAACCATAACGCTAACAACCTGATTTTTAAAAATGGACAAAGAACTTGGAATGACATTTTCCAAAGATAAATGAATGACTTATAATCACATGGGAAAATGAACATCAGCAATTATTAGGGTAATGTATATCAAAACTACTATAAAATACTACTTCATACGCATTAGGATGGCTACTATATAAACAAAACCATGTTCATGAGGAGATGTAGAAATTGGAACTCTTGTGCACTGTTGATGGCAATCATTTTACAATGATGTACCAACAATGGAAAGTATTTCTCAAAAAATTAAAATTATAATATGATGGCAATGATAATTTTAGGTATCAATATATTCCCAAAAGAATTTAAAAGTGAGACTCCAAAGATAATTTTATTCCCCTGTACACAGCAGCGTTATTCACAGTAGCAAAATGTAGAAGCAACTGAAGAGTCTAACTGCTGATGGTTGGATAAATGAGATGTGGTTGATACATACAATTGGATGTTATTCAGCCTTAAAAAGGAAGGAAATTCTGACGCATGCCACAACGTGGATGAACCTTAAAGACACTATGCTAAATGAAATAAGCCAGTCACAAAAGAAAAACTATTGTATGATTCTACTTATATTAGATACCTAGAGTATTCATAGAGACAGAGCGTAGAATGCTGAATGTCAGGAACTGGGTGTAGAGGGAAATTATGTAGGGGAGTTATTGTTTTATGGCCATAAAAATTCAGTTTTACAAGAAAAAACTCTAGAGATGGATAATTGTGATGGTTGCATAACAATGTGGACATGCTTAATGCTACTGAATTGGACATTTAAAAATGGTTAAAATAGTAAATTTTATGTTGTATATATTTTACTACAATAAAAAAATTGTAACTTAAAAAAAAGAGTCAGAAGAAGCTGTACAGAAGAAATTTATCTGAGATGAGCCTTAAGGAAAAGGTGAATTCGTTTATCTAGTCTTCCTCTGATAGACAGGATGGATGTCACATCTGGTGATATCCCTGGGCTTGTGTGGACAGCCAAATCTGAGTATAGAAGCACATCGGTGGGCCAGTACTGGAGAAGTTGATGTTCAAAAAGGTCCACAGAAGCAAAAAAATAGGGGGGAATGGGTGGGGTTTTCATGGAAAGTGATGGCACAGATTCTCAGAGTGCACTGAGAATGCAGAAGGGAGTCCATAACTATGGTTGTGGCCTAAGGCATGAGAACACTGGATTCATACAATAATTAAGTGTGGACATGTCAAGTTGGGGCTCAAGAACATAGATGGGGCAGAATGGGTTCCAGAAAAAAAGAACATGATCAAGGCATTAAGAAACAGTTTTATTAGATGTATTATGATAACAACAACAACATATAGCACTAGACATTTAACATATATGAGCATAGGGGAAGCTGGGATAGCTCAGTGGGTTGAGCGCTCACTTTTCAGCTCCAAAAACAGAGGATCACATCCCGGCTCCAGCCCATGCAGACCTGTGTGCTGAACTGGGGTGTGCTTCCCGTCCACCTGTGTGGAACCAAACCATGTTGATAGCTGATAATGCCTACAACTGTGGAGACTGCTCTGGGCCCTCCCCCTTCTCTCTGTCTCTGTTTCTGTCTGTCTCTCTGTTGAAAACAATAAAATAAATCTTAAAAAAATACCAAAAAAGACATGAGTATACAACTTCATTAGTTGGATCTTATTATTTCTCCTTTTTCCATGAGTAACATGCCTTCTATGTGTCAAGGCAAGTATTTAAATCTAAAAACTTGAATCCACACCTTTGATCACTGATACTGCATAGAATTAGTTGAGTAAAATACAGTGCATAGAGTAGTTTAGATCACATTTTAAAGTGTTAACCTTCAGATTGTGGTGTTTATAAGATATTGTGGAATCAAATATTTTTAGCAGGCAAGAGCTTACACTAGACATTGCTCTAAGAAGACAGTGTGACAACACAAATGTGAAATAAGTTGGTGAAAGGCCAGGCTGAAATTAGGGAGATACATTAGAGAGCAAAGAAGAACAGACCTATATACTAAAATGAGAGGGCAGAGCAGGAGTGTGTGGAATAATTTGAAAGCTTTGAGAAAGTTGAGTCCATTGAATTTAGCTGCAAATAAGCTAAAGGAACCAAAGACTCTGGTAGAGGTTACAATGACTCTGGGGCATCAGAAACTTTGTTGAGTCCAAGAACTCAGTGATAGAGGCAAGGCAAGGGACTGTACTGAATTGGTTAGAATTAATTGCAGAAATCCCCAAATCTCCTTGGGGATTTGAAGAATACATTTTAGTAAGCATAATTAATCTGAAAGTAATAATATAAATCCTAAATACTTAGGAAGCTCTGTATTATCATGTACACTAGCTCTTTAGTCGTGCACATTAGCCTCTGTTAACTGGGTGAGATTTCAGCAGTCATGGGGCTGCTCTATCCATTTGAGATCAGACTGAATCCTGGCTTGTGTCTCCTGAAAATTGCTTTGAGGTCCTTTAGACTTATCCCATTATGTCCTTTTATATGCCATACCAGTGTAAACTTAGAAATAATTAAAAACAATAGGCAAAACCCTTCTAATCCTTTTTAGTATTCTATTATTTTGGGAATAATTGATTGAGCAAAGTGGATTACATTTTAATATCCAGACAGGCTTCTTTTGTTATTACTTTGGACTTTTTATCTGCTTTTTAAATTACCTTGCCTATTTTGAAAGCACAGGGCACTTCTCTTGCATTTCTTATTTTGGTGCAAGACAATGTAAAATGGCTCATGGAATAAAGTTGAAGGGTATTCTCCACTATCTGATTTAATATCCTTAGATAAATGACATTTTTAGAGAAATCGTGCTTTGAAATTAATATGAGGCAATGTAATAGAGTAGAAAAGAGTGTGGAAGTTGGTGTCAAACTGACTTGGTTTTCAATACTGGTGCTGATGCTTCAGAGCTGTGCAACTTTGGGGATTGAATTAAATCATTATACCTCAGTTTCTTTGTCTGAAATATAAGGATAATAATACCTCTGGCTCGGGGTTTTTATGGGGGTTAAATTATATGCATATGTATATGCTTTAAAGGTAATAGAAAAAGGCCTGGCATTCAGAGAAAGGCATTTCTGCCCTACGTCAAAAAGGAATGCCTAATATTTTAGAGGTTTATTATGGTAAACGAAAGAAGCAAAACACAAAAGACCACAGATATGATTCCATTTGTTAAGAATAGTCAAACATATAGACAGAATGTAGATGGGTGGCAAAGTGGCTATTTATGACTATAAACTTTCTTTTGAGGATGATAAAAATATTTTGAAATTGGATATGGTGATTGTTGCACCATTCCTTAAAAATATATTAAAAACCATTGAATTGTACACTTTCAACAGGTGAATTTTATGATATGTTAATTACATGTTGAGAAAGTCATACTAAAAAAATGCATTTCTGTATGCAGACCGGAATATCCTAAATAAAATAATTTTTTGCCTATTATAATGGAAAACAGTACTTGTGTTGTGGGGAGGGTGAACAGAGGGAGGGATCACTTGTATTTCTTTCTCTCTCAATATTTTTGTCTTTGTTTGTGTGTTGGTCCATTTTGTTTGGTAATAAATATTAATCACAACTTTTTTTCTTATATTGTATGTTGACATATATTCAGATGTGTTTTATGTTTGTCTGCATTACTCAGCTCTGCTTAGTTTTGGTCCACATGCTTCTTGTTCTTTCTTTCTTTCTTTCTTTCTTTCTTGCTTTCTTTCTTTCTTGCTTTCTTGCTTTCTTTCTTTTATTGTTAAATTTAATGGGGTGACATTGGTTGGTAACAATTAGATAGTTCCAGATGTACAAGTCCACATCACATCATTCATGCATTGTATTATGTGCCCACCACCCAGAATCAGCTCCCCTTCCATCACCATATATTCAGTGCCCACTCCCACCTCCCCCTACAAGTATCCCTCCCCCCTCCTTCCCCCTCTCCAGGTGACCATCAAACTATTGAGTGTGTCTATAATGCTGGTGCCCTCTCCCGCCTCCCCTCCCACTCTCCTTCCCCCCTCCTCCCCTTC
>PVKE010040003.1:0-14782 GCA_004027555.1 Craseonycteris thonglongyai
TCCAGGTAACCACCAAACTATTGAGTGTGTCCATAATGCTGGTGCCCTCTCGCCCCTCCTCCCTCTCCCCCTTCCCCCTCCTCCCCTTCCCTCAGGCAATCACCAAGCTATTGAGTGTGTCCATAGGTCTCTGTGTCTTTGTAACTTTCAGTTTTATATTCCACTTATAAGTGAGGTCACATGTTTCCGGATTCTTTCATTCTGACTTATTTTGCTTAATAAGATGGTCTCTAGGTCCATCCATGTTGCCACAAATGACTGTATTTCATCATTTCTTATCTCTGAGTAGTATTCCATTGTGTAAATGTACCACATCTTCTGTATCCAGTCATCTATCGAAGAGCATTTTGGTTGTTTCCATGTTCTGGCCACTGTGAACAGTGCTGCGATGAACATGCGGGTACAAACATCTTTAAAGATTAAGGTTTTCAGGTTTTTTGGGTAGATGCCCAGTAGAGGGATGGCTGCATCTCCATACTATGCTATCATAATATTATTGATTATATTCCTTATGTTGTATATTATATCCCCATGACTTATTTTTTTATACCTGAAAATTGAATATCTTATTCTTTTTCACCTTTTCCTTCTTCTTTTTAATGAGTCAATTACAGTTGACATTTTATATTATTTTATATTAATTTCAGGAGTATAGCATAGTGGCTAGACATTTACATAATTTTAGAAGTGATCCCTTGGCTAGAGTAGTATCCACCTGGCACTATGCATGGTTATTACAACATTGTTCACTATATTTCCTATGCTTTGTTTCATATTCCATGACTATTTTGTAACTACCAATTTGTACTTTTTATCCCTTCCCCTTTTTCACCCAGCTCCCAACACCACTTCCATCTAGTACCTTGGTAAATCTAGTACCCATCCGATACCATACGTAGATATTACAATATTATTGACTACATTCTTTATATTGTACCTTACATCCAGTGACTACTTTGTAACAGTCAATTTGTACTTCATAACCCCTTCCTCTTTTTATCCACTCCTCAAGCCACTTCCCATCTGGCAGCCATCAGAGCATTCTCTCTCTATGAGTTTGTTGTGTTTGTTTATCTTATTCTTTAGCTTCACCTATAAGCGAAATCATATTGCATCTGTCTTTCTCTGTCTGACATTCTTCACTCAGCACAATTCCCTCCAGGTCCATCCATGCTGCCGCCACAGATGGCAAGAACTCATTCCCTTCCAGGCCAAGCAATGTTCCAATGTACGTATGTACCTCCTGCTCTTTATCCATTCATTTATCAACGAACACCCAGGCGGCCTCCATATCTGGGCCATTGTAAACGATGCTGCAATGAATATACGAATACACACATCCCCCTTAAATTCATGTTTTCTGTTTCTTCAGATAAATATCTAGAAATGGGATTACTGGGTCCTTCTTTGTCTCTTATCACAGCTGATTTAAAGTCTATTTTGTCTGGTATGAGTATTGCTACCCCAATTTTAGCAAGGCTCCAGTGTCTGCCCAGTCTGCCCTTTGTGTGTGTCATCCTTGGAGGTGACTGGGGTGATGCTCCAGCTCACTCTGAAGCTGGCTACTGGATGTACCAGCCCCTGGAATTCCTCAGGAAGTCCCTGCCACAGGCTGAATTTATCTATAGCCTGGGTCCTGCCAGGGGCCACCTAGCAAGAGACACACAGCAGAGAGCCACTACCCACAGTGGGCTTGGAGGTGCCTTAAGAGGCCCAGACATGAGCTGAGGCAGGTTACCACATGTGCCAGATTTAGGGCTGCTCAGCCAGGGGTATGGAACATGCCAGAGCCGAACAAAGCTGCTCCTTTGGGTTTTGTGAACTTTTAAGATATTTTAGAAAAGTACTATGCAGAAGAAGCCAAGATAGGTCATTTATACAGAAAAGCCACTGGAAATGGCAAGTTGGGTTGGGCAGGGGCTCAGGAAATCACCTGGTGGGAAAAACAATTGATGTTAGACAGGTTGGTGGAGACTCAGATATGGCAGTTGCTTGTGTCTGCACGCTGGGATGGGGAAAGGCTCCTCCATCCAAGACAAAGCTGACCCTCTAGCACTCACCCTAAAGCCAGACAATTCAGTTCTTCCACATATATTCTCAGCACCTTTTAAGCTGCTACCCCAGAAAACCCATTAGCAAGTAAATCCATGAGCAGGCCCTTTAAGAGGAATGCCTGGGGAGGCCGGGATGGCTCAGTGGGTTAGGCGCTCGCTTTGCAGCGCCAGGGACCGGGATCGGTCCCGCCCGGGCCCGTGCGGAACCATATGCTGAACTGGGGGCTCCCCTAGTTCAGTTCTCTCTCTGTCTCTGTCTCTGTATCGCTCTCTCTCTCTCATAAATAAATTTAAAAAAAAGAGGAATGCCTGGGACCCAGGCCCCCTCATCTCACTCAGTCACGATTTCTGTTGGTTTTCACAATCGGAAGTTATGGGGACTTCTCTTCCTGGCACTAGAACACTGGGCTGGGGGTCCTGGTGTCGGGATGGGACCCTTTGCTCCTATGAGGGGTACCTCTACAGCCAAGATATTTCTCCTAATTTGTAATGGTGACACCTGGGTGTTGGGCTAGACCATTTTGTGTGTCTGCCCTCCCCCAGTCTTAAGGTGGCTTCATCTGTATATTTTTAGTTGCAGGGGTTTGGTTCAGCTAGACTTAAGGTGATTATCAATGATGGTTGTTCTGTAGTTTAGTTGTAATTTTGATGTGGTCATGAGAGGAGGCAAGCACAGCATTGACCTACTCTTCCTTTTTTTTTTAATTGTTAAATTTATTGGGGTGACATTGGTTGGTAGCAAGTGCATAGGTTCCAGGTGTACAAGTCTACATTATATTGTCCATGCATTGCATTCTGTTCTTACCACCCAAAGTCAGTTCTCTTTCCATCAACATATATTTGATGCCCTCTGTCTACACCTCCACCTTTCTCCCTCCTTACCCTCAGGTTCCTACCTACTCCTCCATCTGAACTGGAAATCCCTACGATAATATTTAATAGTAAAGTTAGTGTGCATCATTGCCTTGTTGATTACTTTAGCAGAAATGACTCTAATGTTTACCCAATAAGATTCTGGATTTAGGACAGAGTTATATGTACTTTCACACATAAAAAAAATGTGTCCATAAATTCTTTCACATTTTGTCAAAAGTTTGTTTTTTTTTATCATCTTTGGAGATAATCAGTTTTTAAGATCTATTAATATGGTGAATAACATATTAAGATTTTTTAATATTGAACTAACCTTGAATTTCTAGAATAAATCTCACTTGGTCATATTGATTATTTTTTAAAGTATTGTTGGATTCTGCTTCTCAATATTTTATTTAGTATTTTGCACCCAAATACAAGTCACATTAGTCTGTAGTTTTTCAAATAGTCTTTATCTGGTTGAAGTCAATGTTATACCTGCTTTACAATAGAGAATGAAATTTTTTTCTTCCTTTTTGATTCTCTTAGAAAATCTACACAGCATTGGAACCAACTGGTCTTTTCAGATTTATTAGAAATGCCCTGTGAAAACATCTCATTCTGGTGTTGTTGTTTTTTGTTGTTGTTTTTGTTGTTGTTTTTTCTGAGATCCTTCCTTGGAACCTTTTTTTTCTATGAAAAACGATTATTTAGGCTTTCTTAATCAAATAGGGTCAGTTTAACAATCTTTGTTTCCCTAGAAAATTACTAATTTCTTCTGTGTTTTCAAATGTATTTGTATAGAGGTCTTCAAATTGTCTAATAATTTTTAAAACATCATCTGTTTCCATTATTTCCCCCTTTGTCATTTTTGTAGTAAATTTATACTTTTTCTCCTCCTTGATCTGGTAAACTAGTAGTTCTTCTAGTTTACTATTTTCCCCAAAATCCAGAACTTTGATAAATTAATTAATTCCATAGCATTTCCATTCTATACCTCATTACTTTCTATCTTTATCATCAATATTTCCTTCATGTTTCTTTATAACTCTACATTGTTGCCCTATCTAGTTTTTAAAGCAGAGCAATTCTTTTTTTTTTTTCATTTTACCAATAAATGTTTAGTGCTATGCTATGCTTCTTTAAACATACTCTATAGATTTTTATACATAGTATTTTAATTAACATTAATTGCCAGAAATCTATAATTTAGTGGGTACTTCCTTTTTACCCAAAAGTTGTCTAATAATTGTTTTCTATTTCTAGGTAGTAAGGTTTTTTTTCTTTGTTTCTGTTAATAATTTCTAGTTATATTGTACTGTGATCAGAAACTATTGTTTGTTTTTTAAAAGATTTATTTTATTCATTTTTGACAGAGAGAAACAGAGACAGAGAGAAACAGAGAGAAGGGGGAGGGCCCAGAGCAGTCTCCATAGTTAACATTAGTTTTCCATATAGTTTCACTCCACAGGTGGGCACGGAGCTGCGCAGGGCAGGAACTGGGCCAGGAGCCTCCCACATAGGTCCCAGAAAGAACTGAACTGGGGACACTCCCCAGTTCAGCATGTGGATCCGCATGGGCTGGGGCTGGGATTCGATCCTCCGTCCCTGGGGCTTCAAAGCGAGCGCTTAACCCACTGAGCCATCCCGGCTTTCCCAGAAACTATTGTTTTTAATAGTTCTACTTTGAAATTGACATTTTTTTAATGACCCAGTATATAATCAATTATGTGAATATTTCATGAGCATTTGGGAAGGTGTATCCTCTACTATTAAGATATAAAGGGTACTTGGTGTATGTTTATATCTATCTTATTGATTATGTCATTTAGGTCTCCTTTCTCCTTAACTATATCTCCTCAAACTTTTATTGACAATAGTGTACAAAATTCTTCTAATATAAATGTTTCTGTATATGTATCCTTGCATTCCTGTAGTTTATGCTTTAAAAGTATGATTGTTGTGCTCTGCATAAATTTTCATGGGTCTTATATATTTATTCTGGACTAACTTTTTGCATTAAAAGGAACCATTTGTCATGTTTAAGGCTTTTGGGCTTATATTTTACTTTCTCTGATAAAAGAATCACTTCTATCTGCTTTCTTTTTATTTCAATTTTCCTGATATGTTTTGGTGTATTTATTTTTAATCATTCACCATTAGTTTAGGCATATACTCGGATTTCATTTTCTAAGAATTAAAAAAAAAATTAATAGAGAAATTAAGCCCATTTACATTATTGATGCTACTGTCATTTAATGGAAAAGCCTGAGAGTTAAAAAAAACAAAATCCATAAATGATTTATTATAGGAGAAATGGAGAAGTGAGATTAAGAACTAAGAGTGAACAAAACAACTGACAAATATGAAGGTAAATCTAAACAATAATAGTGAAGAAATTTGTACCTTATTGCAATTTATTCAACATACCACATGAATCCTCTTTCCTTAATTTTAAACAGACATTGATGGCCAAATAGCTTGGACGAGTTTAAGTGTCTATGGGATGAGTTGGAAAATTCTCCCGTAATATCCATTGTCATCATTTTGATATTGCACTCCATCTTTTTCATTACACTAATGTTTTATACTTCCTAATCAGGCATTGATTCTCTTTTCTTTTGCTCTGAAAAAGTATATTTTGGATTTTGTGAGACATCTAGGATAATGGAATGCCAGGGGAGATCTAGATAGCCCATCAGAACAAGCTTATTGTCACAGAAAAGTGGAATGGCAGAGTGGCATGCATAGCACTGGGTGGTTAGTGACATTGTATTAGAAGTGTAGCCTTTTAAATCACAAGAAAACTGCATCATGAAATCCAAACCCTCCCTCCAGGGGGAAGGGTCAAAGAAACAGAATTTGAGACTTCACAAAGGACCTCCCTTGGGGCCCATATCGGCAATTACTGCTTTGTTTCCCCTCACTTCCTCCTACAGCCTTAGTCAGACCTTTTAATTTTTAGAAAAAGCTTAATGGAAGTGTTAAGACAGCCCCCAACTTAGCTTGGTTTCTAAAAATGAAGGGAAAGCTGTAAGGTGGAGCTGGTGGGGGCCTTGGCTTCCTGAGGTGAAAGCACTATTCATGCTCTGTTTCAGCTCGTGTCATACTGGGTTGCAAGAATTCCTTGGCATGGCCACCCCCCACCCCAATAGAATGTGGCCTTCTGTGGACAATATGTGTCCTCCACGCCACCCAGGTATCCGTTCACTGACTGACTGACTGAATGGTCACAACTGAAGGGGACCATGAAACCTTGGAGTTAATTTGAGCAAATAACTGGCAAAGATATATCTAGGGAAATGTGTGGGGAAAAAGATGCATTAACATGGAGAAAAGGCAAAATTCCATAATGTGCTATTAACTTTAAAAATGACTCAAGTGCAATTTGACAGAGTTGCTATATGTTGCAAAAGGTGTTGGTTTTACAGATGAACCCTCATGGAGGACCTCGCCCTGAGGCGTGCACAATCTTGGGGGTGGGGGGGGGAGAACAGGAAAACAGTACTAGAAAGAGATGTGTGTGATCAGGAAGGAAGTAAATGGGAAGAATGGCTGAAGTAAAGATAAGGACATTTTTTTCTCCATGTTCATTGAAGACAAATGACAAAGTTAAACTCTGGCAGAAACAGAGAAAAGATCAGACAATAAAATGGCTACAAATGGAAAGAAACTCATCTTTCTGTGAGTTAAGACATCAGCTGACTTTCCCTCGGCCCACTGGGTAAGTTAGACAACTTTCCAAAAGAAGGAGGGACTTCATCAAACCAGCAGCGTTCAAACTTCAGGAGTGGATTGTGAAATCACTTTATTGAGTTCGTACCAACATTTAAAACAGAAGAATCATAAAACTAAAGTACAACAATTGTTTGGAAAGAGAGAGAAGTTGGTCACAACATAACTCAATTTCTTTACATGATGGAGATCTAAAGAACATCTCTGTAATCACGCCTCTGAGATCTGGGACAATGAGTTTGCTACATGCTTCTGTGTGTGCATTGTGAGTCTCCTCACTGCACCGGGGTGGGAACCAGGATGACTGTCTGGAGGCTGCTCCCAGCAGTGTCCTCTCTATGTTGGAAGCCACTTTTCCTTGCCATACAATTTGTGCTCCCAGGAAACTGTTTGCTTTCAGCACTTCATGACCAAAATGAAGCCCGTTGCCCTTGGTAATAATCAGTTTACCTATCTGTGTTTATTTCCTGGGGCTGCCATAACAATGAACCACAGGCTGGCTGTCTTAAACAACAGGAATTGGTTCTGGAGGCGCCACGTGGAAGGTTGGTTTCGTCAAGCCTGTGAGAGAGAATCCGTTCCATACTCTCCCCCAGCTTATGGGAGTTTCCCACAGTCTTTGGTGTTCCTTGGCTTGCAGCTGCTTCGTCCATTCTCTGCCCCCATTGTCAGATGGCATTCCTGCTGGGTGTGTCTGTGTCTAAATTTCCCATTTTTATAAAGATACCCATCATGTTGGACTACTGCCGCCTTTCTGCAGTGTGACCTCATCTTAACCAGTCACCCTAATTCCAATGACCCTAATTCCAAATAAGGTCACTTTCTGAGGTACTAGGGGTCAGGACTTTGACACATGAACTTTAGGACAACCCATAACAACAACTGCCAATAAAGATGTTAAGCTAGTGCCCAGGAAATAGTCAAGCTAAGGAGAGTTTCCCCAGTAAATGTTAATGGTATACTTTTTTTAAGTAAATAATATATTATTTTAAATAAGAACTAGAGAGAGGCTGAGAACAGCTTTGCCTTTTTTCCTGTACTGTTTCCTCTTGTGGTCAGACGCAGCCCCTGCCTGATTCCCAGGCCCTGGCTGGTGAGGGTGGAGCCCATGTCTGCTGCTGCTGTCACAGGGAAGACCCGCCTGATTGGCTGGAAGGTTGTTTTTGAGTGATTGGTGTCCAGAGTGCATTAGAGTATCAAATCCATCATTTGAACTTTTCTCTGAAGAAGCCGTACTCTGGTAGAGAAAGTGATATTTTAAACCCTTCCCATTTCTGAGCCAAGTCTGATATCTGTTTAGTTTTTCAGACTGCTTCTGTGCTATACCACCAAGAGCATTCAGGTGTCTTTTGTGTGGGCTGGAAGTGTGTTTTTGCCTTGAACCTGGTTGGTGTAGACAGAAAAATATATAAAAATTCAACTAGCACATTGTTGTATGTAATAGTAGTAATATAACAATAATAATAATGCCTCAATGTGCCTTTGTGTAGTTTGTATTAGGAGACATAACCCCACAAATCCGTGGGTCCCATGTCTACCCCTGGGCTATGTGTGAATGCACACCATAAGAACAGACTTGTGGACAGGGCTGACACTACCATGTGCATTATCTTATGCCACCTTCCCAACAAGGTCAGGAGATAGGCACTGTGTACATCTTCCATAGAACAGGAGGTTGTTGAAGAAACAGGCTGAGTTAGCAGTTTTGACCACTAGCATCAGGAGTCACTGGCAATGTCTTCTGTATTCTAGAGAAGCACAGATTTTTCATTAACAATGAAATCACTGAGAGAACAGCCATCTTCCATAGGATGACACCTCTTTGAAGACTCAGAAACTCTGACTACAGGAAGTGTGGCACCTTCTAGGAAACTCTGTAAAACCCACACTCCCTAGACATCTGAAAATAAGTAGGACCCAAGATAGGCACTGTTCAGGAAGATGCTGTGCTGGGCCCAGAGTCGTTGCAAACAGCAGGCACTCAATAAAGACTTCCTAAATGAGTAGGTGAGAGAGTCAATGATTGAACCTAATAGCTGCTAAATTTCCCACTTTATCCAAGGGGCCATGTAAATATATCCTCCTCCCCAAAACTAGCAGATAATGCTAAGAAATTCACCATCTGAACTTGTGTACAATATATCTGACTAGACAGATATAGATAGATAGATAGATAGATAGATAGATAGATAGATAGATAGATAGATATAGATAGATGATGGATGGATGGATGGATAAGTAGATAGATAGATGATAGATAGATAGATAGATAGATAGATAGATAGATACATATAATTGATAGCTGATGAGGAGGAGGAAGATAGATATATAGACAGATAGATATTGATAGATAGATGATAGGTAGGTAGACAGACAGACAGACAGATAGATAGATATAGATAGATGATGAATGGATGGATGGATGGATGGATGGATGGATGGATGAATGGATAAGTAGATAGATAGATGATGGATAAATAGATAGATAGATAGATACAGATAATTGATAGATGAGGAGGAGGAAGATAGATAGATAAATAGATAGATAGATAGATAGATAGGTAGATAGATAGATAGATAGACAGATAGATATTGATAGATAGATGATAGGTAGGTAGACAGACAGACAGACAGATAGATGGGTTAGATAAATGATAGATAGACAGATGCGGAGATAATATGAGATCTGACAATTAAGCCTGTGAACTTGCCACCATGCATTTATGTTGGCAGCACTGTACAAACCACTCGGTAAAGTTTCATGACCTTGGTATATATCTCACAGCTGTGTTTGTGTCGACATGGGGCAGTGTCTTGCTGAATGGTGTTCATTATTGTTGTGTGTTTTTATGTGCCATTGTGAGAATGTCAGAGCTTGAATTGGACAACAAACAAACATTAAATTTCTTGTTAAACTTGGCAAAAGTGAGAGTGAAATCAGGGACATGTTAATCCAAGTTTATGGGGAAAATGTCATGAATAATATGACAGTGTACAAATGGATGAAAGGTTTTTTTGAGGAGAGAGAAAGTGTCACTGACCAAGAGATGTCAGGGCAGCCAGAAACAACCAGAACTGAAGAAAACATTACAAAAAATTCATCAAATTGTGTGTCAAAAATCATTGGCTGACTGTGAGAAGCATAGCAGACCAAGTAAATATTAATAGAGAAACAATTAGAAAATTTGTTTTTTATTGTTAAATTTATTGGTGTGACACTGGTTGGCAACATAGTTCTCAGGTGTACAACTCTATATTACATTATCTATGCATTGCATTATGTCCTCACCACCCAGAATCAGCTCTCCTTCCATCACCATATATCTGGTGCCCACTCCCAACTACCCACCCCCACTCTCCCTCCCCCCTCCCCTATTACCCTCAGGTAACCACCAAACTATTGACTGTGTCCATAAGTTTTTGTTTCTTTGTTACTTTCAGTTTCCTGTTCCACCTATAAGTGAGGTCATATGTTTCTTGATTCTTTCAGTCTGACTTATTTCGCTTAATAAGATGGTTTCAAGGTCCATCCATCTTAATGGAAAATCTTGGCGTAAGAAAGGTGTGTGCAAAAATGGTCCCAAAGGAGCTCATCCACAAACAAAGACAAAGGAGAGTCAAAGTTTGACAAGACCTTTTGGAGAGTCAAATCATATTTTGGGCTGTGTCATCACTGGTGATGAAACATGGGTGTACCAATACGACCCTTGAAACAAAGCGTCAAAGTGCACAAGGGAAGTCAGCCAATTCTCCATGACCAAAAGAGTTCTATCAGTCCAAATCAAGAGACAAAACAATGTTGCTAATCTTTTTTTTTTTCAATGTTGCTAATCTTATTTGATATTAGAGGGTTTGTTCATAATGAATTTGTACCAACTAGACAAACAGTCAATCAAGTTGACTATTTGGAAGTACTGAAAAGGATGTGTGAAAAACTTAGGTGAAAATAAACTGAACTTTTCACTAACAACTCATGGCTTTTGCATCATGACAATGCACCAGCTCCTAGAGCACTGTCTGTGAGGGAGTTTTTAGCCAGTAAACAAATAACTGTATTGGAACACCCTCCCTGCTTATCTGATCTGGACCCCAGTGACTTTTTTCTTTACTCGAAGATAAAGAAGCTATTGAAAAGAAGACATTTTGCTGACATTCAGGACATGAAGGGTAATATGATGATGGTTCTCAAGGCCATTCCAGAAAGAGTTCCAAAATTCCTTTGAAGGGAGAACTATATGCCAGTGTCAGGGCATAGCTTCCCAAGGGGAGTTCTTAGAAGGTGACTGTAGTAATATTCAGCAATGAGGTATGTGGTACTTTTTGTAAGATGAGTTCACAAATTTGTCAAACCTTGTAGATACAGCTATAGATACAAACATAGCTATAGATATAGATTTAATTTGGAGAAAAGAAAGCTAATTGTCTAAGATGATTTTTGGCTTGAAAAGTTTTTTCAAGTTTTTACTCTTCTTTTGGGAGGAACCAAAGTAGCTTGTGGTTGTTCACAAACGTTTTTCAATCAAAGCATTCTCGTGTTTAAGGTTGTCCATTTTCCCCTCTATATTTGTTCCTCCTATATTATCCTCCATGTACATGAGTGGAAGTGGACATAACAACAATGCTAAGTATCTATGATACTCACGTAATTGTAAGCCCCTCCAACACAGGCACCAGAAGCATTAGTTTGTGTCCCCAAACCTCAGGCCTAGAAGTTAGCATCTGGTACACAGAAGCTGCTGACTAATGTTTACTAAATAAATGAGTAAGCAAATAAACAATGAATGCGTAATTATCCATAATGCATGACTAGGAAGAGTAATAAATAGTTGTTCATCTGTAACAGCAGTAATCATTACTGTGATGATGGAATTATCGCTTTGGAGCTCCGGCTCGGTACCCAGCATGTCATGTTGAATGACCCCATTGGACTCCTCGGCAATCCTATATCTATTTTACAGATGCAGGATCTGAGGCTGAGAGGCTGAGTAACTCACCCTTGGTAAGCCCTGGGGTGTGAGTGAGCCCAGGGGCCTACAGAGAAATCCCACGTGTGACTCACACCCTTTTCAAGGACACCTGAAGAACCCTGGGACATAGAGTTTCAGAAGCCACCCAGAGCAGTAAGGAGCAGCTCTGGTGGCTAGTTCTTGATATTTCTCATTCTGATGGTCACCCAGCACCCCTACATCCACCTTCCTGTCTCTTGCTGGGTAGATTCTTTTTTTTTTAAGATTTATTTTATTGTTGTTGACAGAGAGAAACGGAGAGAAGTGGGAGGGCCCAGAGCCATCTCCATATCTGTATGTCATCAGTTTTCCACATGGTTTTGTTTCACACAGGTGGGCAGGGGCCATGCAGGGCAGGAACTGGGCTGGGGGCCTCCTGCATAGGAGGCACACCCCATTGAGTCAGGGACTAAACGGGGGCAGGATGAGATCCAAACTGGGGGCCTCCCGCATGGGAAGCACTCCCCAGTTCAGCATATGGGTCCACACAGGCTGAGGCCAGGATTTGATCCTCAGTCCCTAGGGCTACAAAGAGCGCTTAACCCACTGAACCATCCCGGCCTCCCCACACTGGGTGGATTCTACCTGTGCCTCAATGTGCTGGAAATGTCTCTGGGGAGCAATGCCATGGTGGTTTACCTTTCATGTGCTCACTGCACAAAATGATTTCCATCTAAGAATCCCACAGAAAGTACTTCCTGCCTCCCTGTTGTGACATGAAAGGAACAGTAAGCCTTAAAACCCCCGGGGAGCTTGGCTCCTCCAAAACAGGCATGACTCCTGCTAACTACAAGTCACCAAAGACAAAATCATCTTCATTAGAGTGCTCTTGGGTAGCTAGTTTTTCTGATTTTCTCTTTTCTTACAGGAGATTTCCTCAATATTCATTGTTGATTTACTAAGTACAAAATGGGCTTTTGCTTCTTCGTCAACTAAGACCTCCGGAGTTTGAAGTAATTCGTCTAAACTAAGCTAGAAGTCAACCCCATCTTCTTTGTAGACAATGATCACCTTGGAAAACAAGCATCCTATATGCCTGTAGCCAACAGTGGTTTTGGGGATCTGAGAGCCTCAAAGTTGGAAGGAAGCAATAGATTATAACATCTCCCTGAGGCCCATGCATTAGCTTGAACCATTATAAGTTACTGTTTGTGCAAATCAAAAATGGTTCAAATAACCTGCAATTTCACTGGTCTAATCAAACCCCTGGAACCCTTTCAAAGGCCCTGTCCCACAGAGCAGCTCACCCTCTCCTCAGGCTTGCTGCTGAAGGGTGCCACCCTCTCTTCTCTCTATTCATGGTTCTCAATGCCCCAGTTCTGCTGGGGGCAGAGGCAGATCCTCCTGCTCCCATAACCACAAACTATTTTCTTTGCTGATCAATCTTTCCTGAAATTTCACACAAAACCCTCAGCTGGCTGGCTCACAGCAGCTGGTTTTGTGATCATTTTTCCATAAGCAGGCAATCCCAAGTTTTTAGACTCACCTTTCAAGGCTACACTGAGCTCTATCATTGACTCCTCCCCAAATATAACAGTACAGGCGCCATAACATTGTCCTTAGGAGGCACACCTTGGCATTTTGAGGCAAAGAGCATTTAAAATAGGGACCAATGAGTCTCTAATGTGAAATACCAGCCATCGCAGCAGGGGAATCGCTTGGAAACTACCTCCCTCTATTTGAACTGAAATACTTCTCTTATACTGCTAAATGGTTTGATACCACTGACCATGTCATATTGCCTTTCCCTGATGCTTGATCATTTTTAGCTTAACCTTAACTTGGCTTCAGAATCTGTCATATTCCAGTGGAAATTTACCTAACCTTCTGACATCTTCCTCAGCTGCAGGGGAGTAGAAATGGAAATTTCTATGTGACATGGAGACGTGGAAAACAGTGAGGAGTGGAGGCTAAGATCCAGACAGACCCTAACTTAAAAGCTGTACAATCTTAATTTAGTTACTTCACCTCTCTGAATCTCTGTTTCATCACCTGTAAACTGTACCTTAACCTATGGTGTTACTGTGGGGATTAACCAAATTGATATAAGTAAAAACCAGATCATAAGAAGTGCTAGGTATTTTTACTAGACTTTTTTATTTTTCATTAAGGTATAATTTGCATATAGTGTATTTCATGCTTTTTAGTGTACAGTTCTGCAAGTTTTGACATGGATAGAGTCATGCCATTATAGCCACAAAATATAGAACCAATCCATCACCCAAAAAATTCCATGACTCTATATAGTCAATTTATTTCACCATCACCAGCCTTAAAAATATACTAAACTGTTTCCTATCCCAATAAATTTTGCCTTTTCCAGAATGTCATCTAAGTGGTATTGTCTACTATGTAGACTTTTGAGTCTAGTTTCTTCAATTAGCACAACACATTTGAGATTTATCCATGTTGTTGTATCTGTCAGTTGTTCATTTCCTTTTATTTCTGTGTAGTACTCCATTGTAAGCTGTCTATTCATTAACCAGTTGAATGACATTTGACTCATTTCCAACTTTGGGAATTACAAATAAAGCCACTGTAAAAATATTTACATAGAAGTTTTTGGATGAATATGTTTTGATTTCATATAGTAAACAGCAAAAGGTATGGTAACTATGTTTTACTTTCTAAGAAACTGTCAAACAGCTTTTTGCATTCTCACAAGCAGAATTCAAGTTGCCCTTGATCTTCCTCAACACTTGATATTTTCTTCTGGGTTTGTTTTTTTTTTATAAAGCCATTCTAATAAGTTTGCAGTAGTATCTTATTGTAGTATTAATTTACATTTCCCTAATGACTAATAATGTTGAACATTTTTTTAATTGTTTTTGACAGAGAGAGAGAGAGAGAGAGAGAGAGATACAGAGACAGAGAGAGAACTGAACTGGGGGAACTCCCCAGTTCAGCATATGGGTCCGCACGGGCCGGGGCTGGGGTTCGATCCTCGGTCCCCGGCGCTGCAAAGTGAGCGCTTAACCCACTGAGCCATCCCGGCTTCCCCTATTATTGAGTTTTGAGAGGTTTTTATATATTCTGGATACAAGTCCTTTATCAAATATGTGATCAGAAAATATTTTCTACCAGTCTATGGCTTGTTTTTTCATTTGCATAATAGTGCCTTTCCAAAATCAGAAG
>PVKE010040004.1:0-14778 GCA_004027555.1 Craseonycteris thonglongyai
AGGGGGAGTTGTTGGGGGTAGGAATTCTGTATGTCTATAAAAGTGTTCCACAAGGGATCCTTGTGATGATGCAAATGTTATGTATAATGACTATTGATATAAATATCTTGGTTGTGATATTGTACTATGGTTTTGTAAGATGTTATTACCATTAGAGGAAATTGGATAAAGGGCAAAATGGAAGCTCTATATTCTTTTTTACAACTGCATGTGAATCTATCATTATTTTAAAATAAAAGTTTAATTAAAAAAAAAAAAAAAAAAAGAACCAAATAGTTTATTTTGGTTCTTTTACAGAAGTGTCTGGATAAAGAAATAAAACTCAATATATAGGTTAAATATCACATTAAATATGAGTGGTGAAAGAATCAACAAAGGGAAACTTAGACCTGAAGAATCTACCTAGAAGATATCATAGCGAAATGAAGTGTTAAAAACAAAACAGGAAAACAAATGAGAAGGCACCATATACAATCCAAAAAAGGTAACTGAGAAAATGGGGAGGAGCAATATTAAAGAGATAATGGCTGACAACTTTCTAATACTGATGAAAGACTCACTGGACTAAACTCAAGGGGAAAAAAATAATAATAATTATAATACTGATAAAAGATTCCAATCCTCAGATCAGGAAATCCAGACAAGTAAATAAAAAGAAATAGCACATAGATGCAATCATCATGAAACACTGTTAGAGAGAAAAGACACATTATCCACAAAAAATTTGCAATTTGATGAATAGCTAATTTCTCACAAAATAATGAAACCAGAAGCCTGTGATATAATATTTTCAAAGAGTCAAAAGAACATCCAGAAACATATGTATATATGGTGATCAGAGCTGGTGCATAGTAGAACAACTGTAACAGACATTAGAATTTTGAAAATGCCCTTGTTTGGTTTTCAAATAAAAGCCTGCCCAGGTGTCTCTTCAACTGGCCTTGATACCACTGCCCCTTTGCTGGAGTATTCCCTGATCTAGCAACTAAATGTCACTCTGTGGCCCAGGGGTAAGCCTCTGGGCCCAGGGAGCCGTCCTTGTGCTCCTACATTTTCCAGGGATCCCATCAGCCTCCTCATCCACCAGCCAGCCCTCCTTGGCTCCCACCTCACTCGCTACTCTCTCATTTCCCCCTGACCACAGCAAGCCTGCTATCCTTTGGGGAAGATGGCACCCTTGCGACAGTGATGGAACACATTGCCCTGAGCCTCGCTGATTCCCCCAAGCTGTAGCTGCCCATCACTAACAAGCTCTTCTTCCGAGCCACCCACCTATGGCCACTGGGGGGAGCTGCAGCCCATGTGGATTTTTAGCTCTGAGAAAGCTGGGGAGGGAGCGAGAGGAGAGCCAGGCGATAGGAGCCTGCCAGCCTCAGATAGTTCAGGCTCTGCTGGCACAGCAAGCATTCCCTTGGCAGGAGTCCTTAATGACTGGGGATTTGGCCTAGAAATTAAATCAGTAGTTACAATCTTCCCACAAAGACACACATGACCCAAATGGCTGAGAAATGAGCTCTCCTGAATACTCAAGGACCAGATCATTCTGAGCTTATCCTAGTTCTGTCAAAGAAAAGTCAACAGGGAAAACACCCAACTCATTTTATGAGGCCTATTTCAACTTGATACCAAAACCAAACAGGAACATTGCAAGGAAGTTAAATTTCAGTTCACTTAGTAGCGTAGATGTAAACTTCCTAAATAAAACATTAGCAAACCAAGTCAAGGAATGTATAAAAATAATAATGTATCATGATGAAGTTGAATTTATTTAAGGGTGCAAAATTGGTTCAACATTAGAAAAGTCTAGTAATATAATTTGTCACAATAATAGACTCAAAGACAGAAAACATGTGACCCACTTAATTGATAAGAAATAGCCTCCAATAAAATGCAATAATCACTTATGATTTTTTTTTAAAAAGAAAGTCTTTGCAAAGTAGGAGTAAAAAGGAACCTTCTTGGGGATGCTGGGATGGCTCAACAGGTTGAGTGCTTTCTTACAACTGCGAGGATCTGGGAACGAATCCTGGCCATGGCCCACAAAGACCCATATGTTGAACTGCATTGTGCAAACTGGTAACTATGGAGATGGTGACAAAAGTTCTCATCTCCCATGAGGGAGGCCCCCAGTTTGGTTCTGCCCCAGGCAGCCCCATATCCACCGGTGGGAATGAAACCATGTTTAAAAAAGCTAATGATGTACAACTATGGAGACTGCTCTGGGCCCTCCTCCCTTCTGTCTGTGTCTTTCTCTCTCACCTTCTCTCAAAACAATAAAATAAACCTTAAAAAAAAAAAAGCAACTTCCTGAATCTGATAAAATTTACCTATAAACGAACACTTTGGCAAATATCTTGCCCATAATAAAATATTAAATGAAGTCTCCTTAAAATCAGGAACTAGCAAAGATTCCCAATGGTACTATATTCTATTTATTATCTCAGAGGTACATACCAGTGCAAGGCAAGAAAAAGAAATTCAAGTTGAAATATGGAAAAGAAAGAGATCTTTTATTATTTACAGATAACATGACCCTCTATGTAGAAATCCAAAAGAATTTATACATGAAATGCTAGAATTAATAAGCTTAGGAAGTCTATAGGATGTAAGATCAATACACAAAACTATTTAAATTTACAAGCCAGTCATGAAGAAGACTCCACTTCTGATAATGACAGATGAGGTTAAGGTGCATTAATCTTACTTAGGATAACTGAAAATCTATAAAAAATATATAGTGTTTTATACCTTGGAGAGAAATAAAAATAACAAGGATTGTAGGCAAAAATGTAAGAAAAGATGGCAAGTCAGGGAGGTCACCAAGCACAGGAATTCAGAAAGGTTGAAAAATAAAAGAATGGGGGAAAGCTCATATGGTGTGTTAATATCAGGCAGTATAGACTTTAAAGCAAAAATAAATAAACAAACAAATAAATAAATAAATAAACTTTAAAAGATAAAGAAGGGTATTTCATAATGATAAAATATTTATTTCACCAGGAAGAGTGAAGGTTAAATAATAACATGGCTTCACATTGAGTCATAAATCAAGCATCCACAAAAGTTTACCTGCTGTATATGATTCCATTTACATAAGGTTCTTAACCAGATTATTTGAAAAATCTTATAGAAGTATCAAAACGATGGAAGAAAGGAAGGAAGGAAAAGAGGAAGGGACCAAGATTTCCATAAAGGCCAGAATGATTATGTCTCCCGTAGAAGAAAGGGGATTTTAAACAGGGATAGGAATTCAGCAAGCTTACAGTGTTCTGTTTCTTGACCTGAGTCATATTACAAGGGTGTTTGTGTTAAATCATGCGTTAAGATGCATAATTTTTATATAAGTGTTATTTAATAAAAAGTATAAAAGATAGCATTTTTAATTGCTATAAAACTAAGATATTTAAAAGATTATAAATCTTTATAGAAAGATTTGTAAAAGAGCTAAATAAGTGGAAAAACTTATTTTGGACAGGAAGACCCAATTTTATGAAGATAACAAATTTCACTCAAATTAGCACATAGATTTACTGTAATATAAATCAAAACCCGAACATGTTTTTGTGCAACGTGGCAAGTTGGTTTTGTAATTTAAATGAACTTTTTAAAAAAGAAGATTGGTATACAAAAGCAGTACCAGAATAGCAAAGATAAAGAGAGAGAGACAGAGAGAGACACAGATTTAGTATAAGAAAAAGGCTTACATGATTGCAATGGCTGCTAAGCAACTTCTAAATCAATGGAGAAGGTCATCATAAACATAGTGGAATGCCACAGGGACTGATCAAAGCTGTAGTCCACAAGTAGAATTTCTTCTCTCTCCTCGGGAAATCTCAGTCCTACATTTAAGGCCTTCCAAAAATTCAATCACACCCACCCAGATAATCCAGGATACTCTTTCTAGAAGTCAGTTGATGAGGAGCTTTCATTGCATCTGCAGTGTTACATCACAGCAACACCCAGATTAGTGTTTGATTGCAAAACTGAGGCTGCAACCTAGCTAAATTAACAGATCAAAAAGCCATCACAAATAAACAAACATCTGCAGAAATAGGCAGACTTGACCTCCAGGTATGAAGGCACATGCTAACACAATATTAATTAGAACTATGTGGCAGTAAGTAGCATAGCGTGGCATTGGAAGATAATAGAGAGATAATATTAATAAAACAGACTCACATATATAGTGACACCTGAAAAGTGATCTAGTGGGTATTGCAGATCAGTGAGGAAAAGGTGAGTTATTCAGCAAATAGTTCAGGGAGAACTCATTACCTACATAGAAAATAATGAAAATAGATCCTTATTTATATTCTGCACATACACACATGCATACAAGCACACATGCGCACGGCGAGGAAAGGGAAAAGATTAATGCAGCTTTTTTCCTTCAACGTAAGAGAGTGGCCTTGGGCTACCTTTTCTCTTTTGATAACCCTGAAACCTGATAAAGGTAGAACTTTAGCTATGTTGCAAGGCAGCAGTGCTTGTGATAAAAATGACCTCTGATTGATAAACTGTATCTGTCCTAGAAGACTGTGAATGAACCATAAATATATTGTGGGGACTCCCCTAATACCGCATAACTTATAACTAGACATTTCCTTAGCTAGGACCTGAAAGCTATGCCTGTAGTTAGAAGAGTATTTATTCCTGCTGAGCTTGGGGCTTCTAAGCCAGTGTGATACCCTTCTCCATATCTGAACTGTCACTGTGAGACTAAAGAATGGCCAACTGGAGTGCTGGATGCATTTCCCCTGAAAACATACCTGGGTGTGCTCATTCCTACCCTGCATCCTGGTGCCAGCACACACACACACACACACACGCCATGTGGACCATAACATTGAAATGTTAAAAGCAAACTTTTTAAACATTTAGAAGTTGATGTATTTATAACCTCAGAATAGGAAGGACTTCTTGTTGCAATCCATGAAGGAATGCATGGCTATATTTGACTACATTAATTTTTTTAAATTTCTGTTCACCCTATTCACCAAAAATACCATAAAGAACGTGAAAAAATATGGCACAATTTGGGAGGCAACATTTGCAATACACTTAACAAAAGATTGCAAATAAAGACCACCCATGACAAATTAAGAAAAATGGACTCTGTAAGTCAAAAGATAGGAATAGGAATTCACAAAAAATAAAAAAGTATACCTGTAATTCCTAAAAATATCTCCAACCTTATTAGATCAGGAATTGCATTAAAGAGGGAAATGCAAATTAAATATTAGCTATCATCTCACACCCACCAAATGGATCATGTGAAAGTCTGTTATTACCAATGGTGATCATGGATGTGCAACAATGGGAACTCTTATACATTGCCAGTGTAGTTACAAATTGAAACAACTACTTTGGAGAATATGTTGCTGTCACCTAGTAAAATTGGACATACATATATACTTTACCAATTAGTAATCCAATTCCAAGGATAGTAACCAAAAAGAAACTATTTTGAATGCACTGCAAAAGCAATGTTAAAAAATGATCATTGGAATAGTATTCATAATAGAACAGAATATCAATAGCTTGATATCAATCAAGAATAGAACTAATATGCAAGGGCTGTTCGGAAAGTATCCAGCCGTGTCATAGGAAAAATTGAGGCATTTATGACTGGATTTTTTTCTGGACAACCCTATTATAAACATTGATATATTCATACCATAGAACATTAAACAGTGGTGAGAAGGAAGGACAACTACACATACCAACATATATAATTGTGTGAAAGAACAAGACATAAAAGAATACAGACCAAAGTTACATTTATATAAAGCTCAGAAAAAGGTAAAGCTAAATAATATATAGACCAGTGAGAGCTTGTCCAATCTGTGGCCCGAGGACCACACGCAACCCAGTAAGGTTTTGAATACTGGCCAACACAAATTTGTAAACTTTCTTAAAACATTATGAGATTTTTGTTGTTGTCGTTTTACAATATTTTTTAGCTCATCAGCTACCATTAGTGTTAGTGTATTTTACATGTGTCCCAAGACAAGTCTTCTTTCAGTGAGGCCCAGGGAAGCCAAAAGATTGAATACCCCTGGATTAGTGGTATACGCTTGGATGGCAAAATGTAAAGAAGAGGCAAGCGATTGATAAAAAACAGTTCTTGGTGAGGGGTTCCCTCTGCAGTGTAGGGAGGAAACACCTGTGATCACACAAAGAAATCCAAAAATATTGGAAACTTTCTGCTTCTTGAGCGGGCTGGTATATGTGAGTGCTTACTTTATGTCTATTATTCTTTCAAATATACACATCTGCATGCTCTGTGTGTTACATATTTGTTGGTTTAAAAATGGCTTTAGATGTAAAAGGTTTGCCTTATCACGGTTGAATGTGGGCTGGCCTGCAGGGCAATGTCCTAGAGAAAGGGGAGGCCGCCCACTGCCTTCCCAGAGGCCAGTGGAGGGATAGCCCGCCGGCCTGTGGTGCGAGTGAGTAACCCTCTCACAAGGCCTATCTTTTCTGCTTCCCTCCTATAGAGCCTTCTGTCTAAAAGTAAGACCTCGGTCTCGAGAACCAAGGCTTTCCCGTTTCTAATTCCATAGCAACAGGAGTATCGAATCCCACATAGTTTGCTGTGAAAGGAAGGCATTCTGCAAAGGATTTGTGGCAAAGCGAAGGTGATGCCACAGCCGCCGAAGTCACCATCACTCCCTCAGCTGCAGAGTCTGCAGACCACAGCTGCGCTGGTCTGGACCGCCAGTTCTCTTCCCCTGGGCTCCTTGGAGCAGTCCAGCTTAAGCTAGTGCTGAAGGTATTTTATCCCCAAAATACCCAGGGTGTTTGGGCTTTTAAAAAAAATGTAAATCAAGATACTTCTGGGGAGAACATGAAATTTAAAGCCAACCTCCTCAGGAGGTTTTGGTCTTAAGTAGATGTTTCCTGTATTTCCACGGGATTCTCACAATTGAGTAGATGCCCAGTGATTCCGTTTGCTTTCCTCACTGAAGGGCTGCAAAGCAGGGGTGGAAAATAACAGATTCCTAATCCCAGAGATAGCTGAAGTGTGAAAATAATTTTATGAAATGCTATTAAAGCATGGGAGAATGTAGTAAAGGACAAAAATGGGCTCAGTGCTTAATATCCTTTATCCTTGTGTGTTTTGTTTTTTCACTTTTAGTAAATACAGCTTCATTCCCCAGTTCCAACAGCACCTCATCTTGGTTACTGTGTTTTCTTTCCTTTAATGTTGGCAAAAATCACCAGGAATAATAAATATTTCAATTGATTTATTAAACAAGACTGATACGGAAAAATACACATGTAAAACAGTTTTTGTCCTCCGCTTTCACCAGGCCCTTGAAAATTCAGGCTAGACCTATGACTTCTCTGGTCACGCACAGCTGATGCTAACTAACATCTTCAAAACAGAAATGTGGACGTCCAGGCTCCTGCCCCCTGCCCCCACATCGAGGCCTTGCCCCTGGCAGGACGTCAGCCTAACGAGAAAGGGCAGCTCAGCAGCTTTTCTGGTAGCCCTGGTCTGTGTCCTCCTTGCTCACCTGTGTTCAAAGGCCTGTGAGAGTAAAAGGAAAGGGAAGTTCAGCCCTGGCTGGCTCCACTGTACGCTGGCTTTACGTACTCTGTACTCTGTGTCTGTTGATTGGAACAAGCTGTTGCACCTATGAGTGTGTTAGCAATCCCCCTCGTCAATATGGACCATTCTCCTGCAGTTCTCTGGACCCAGTTACATGCATCTCTAGCTGGATTGACTGCTTAACACTCCTAGAAATGTAGTCCTAGCTTCAGTTTCTCTCTGCTGAGCCTTATTGACCCCTCCAGGTGGCCCCCTTGGACAAGACTTGAGACAATCCCATGTTGCATCTCTCACTTGTACCCAGGTCTCATCCAGGAGAAAACTCACGACATTCTCAACTGCCCAGCTGATCTCTAGACTAGAGCGTTCTCCCAGTGAATGGTGTCCATCATCTTTAGGCCACTCTGACCCTATAATCCTAAGAGGCCTGTATCTAGTTCTCCGGGATGGAACTGCTGAAGCCCTTCTTGCAGGACTTTAAGAAGGGGGCAGACAATCCTCACTCATCCTCCTTGGTAGGTGCTGGTGGGAGAAGGGGGAGATTCACAGCATACTTGCAACACTTTCTACATATCCCCCCCATTCTCTGATCTCCCAACACCATTGGTGCCGAAGGAACCATCAGTTCAGCTCTGAGCCCCTAACTTCTCACAAGTTCTACAAGAGAAGCTGGGCTCTTTCACGGCTCACTTTCATGTTGATCCTCCTCAGATCTCAGAGAAAAGTTTCACTTAACATCCCTTTTTACCAGGTAAAGAGTGAGGAAAACTAGACATTCATATAAGCAAACCCAAGCAGCAGGTGGTCCGGGTGGCAGTGTTTCAAGGATGAGCACTACAGGTCTCAGAGCAAAATGAAGTCAAGATATAGGAAAGGGTTTTCACTGCAGATACAGATAGAAGGAGTTGATTGACTCAGAGAGATAGAATTTCACAACAGGTGGGATGTGAAGATGAATACATAAAATATAAATAAACCTTGAGCACTATACTTAGTCTGTGATCCCCCCTTTATTATTTCCAAATGAAGTGGTCTATGCCACTCTCTGATTTTATAAATATTATATGTTTCATACATGAAGAGATCGATTTCATTACCAGCAGTGACAGAAGAAGAGTTACTCATTGGTCAAGCATTATTGAGGCTGATCTGTGCTAGATCCTAGAGGAATAAAAACTAACAACATACAGTCCTTACTCACAAGCAGTTCATTTCTTTCTTTTTTTTAAGCAAGGATTTTTTAATTTTTTTTTTAAGATTTATTTTATTGGTTTTAAGAGAAAGTGAGAGAGAAGAGGGGAGGGCCCAGAGCAATCTTCATAGTTGTACATCATCAGTTGTCACCTGGTTTCATTCCACACAGGTGGACGTGGGGCCGCATGGGGCAGGAATGAAACTGGGGCCTCTTGCATGGGAGTCAAGCACCTTCATCACCAAGCCATCTCGGTGGTCACCAGTTACGCTGCAGTTCAGCACATATGTTTACATGGGCCAAGGTGGGATTTGATCTCTGGACCTCACAGTTGCAAGGCAAGCATTCAGCCTGTTGAGCTATCCCAGCATCCCCACAAGCAGTTCATTTCTTAGTGTGTGAGGCAAGGGGAAAAGATAGCAGGGCTTGCTTAAAAAGGAGTTCCCCAAGGTCTCAGCCATGAGAATGATTGTGATGTACCAGGAGGACATACTAGAAAGGTCATTCCAGACAGAGGGAGCCACACAAGCAGAAACCTGTTACAAGGTCCATCGTGCCTACAGCAGAAGCTGAAGAGGTAGCGGGGAGCTGTCACATCAGCATTTCCTATGTTCCTCCAGAGACTGTATTTAAACCTTTGCAGTGAGTGAACACTCACTTTTGGGAGAAAAACCAAATGAGACATTTGTTATCAAAAGCTCCATCTTGGTGCCACGTTGGAGAATGACACACAGGGTTTGGAGACTGGAAACAGGAATTCCAAGGGAAGACCACTGCCAATTTGGGTAAAGAGTAGAGCCAGATTAAGGACTGGGCCAGTTGAAGAACTGCTTGGGGAGTTAATCCATAATTGATGCTACATTCAATAGAATACAGGCTAAGATGCTATAACAAGGAAACCCAAAATATTGTGGCATAATTACTATAGATGTTTCCATCTGTCACAAAGAATAAGACACATGTGGGGATGGTCTAGCACAAGGTTCAGCCAAATTCAGATGGATAACCTGTTTTATAAGTAGTTTTATCAAAATCAGTCACACTGGGCTGGCCAGACATACCATTTTAAATGGGACAGAAAACACCAGTACTGTCCAGTTTCCAACAGTGCATATGGTCAGCCTACTGGTACCTTAAGTATAACCCAATGAGACTAGGCTGACAATATATACCATTTGAAAGGGGAAAATACATTTTCTGTCCCATCTAAAATGGGATATCTGGTCAGCCTAAGTCATTTTCATTCATTGATTTGTTGTCCATACCTGCTTTTCCTCTAAACAGCCATGTTGAATACTTGCAACAGAGAATGCACAGCCAGAAAAGGCTAAAATACTTAATATCTGATGCTTTATTTTATTATTTATTTATTTTTTACTTTTAACTCATTTCTTTTCTTTTATTGTTTTTGACAGAGAGCGATACAGAGACAGAGAGGGAACTGAGCTGGGGGCACTCCCCAGTTCAGCATATGGGTCCACTCGGGCAGGGGCTGGGATTCGATCCTCGGTCCCTGGCACTGCAAAGTGAGCACTTAACCCACTGAGCCATCCTGGCTTCCCCTTATTTTCTAATCAACCTCTGGCCTGAGGCAAATAGATGTTTCTGAGGCCACAGGTCATCCAGGGACCCAGGGTGTGGTGGTAAGCTTAGTTATCTTCAACATGGACCTTCCATATTGGCTCTAGGAAAGTTACAATACCACAGTTGTCACCATTTCCCACTAGGGGATCCAGGTAGAAGAGAACCACAGCCTGCTCTCAGACAGTAAGTCACCTGACACTCGCTAGCTGCAGAGGAGGCTGGGAAATGCTGTCTCCAGATACTTGACAAAGAGATCAACTGAAATTCAACACTACCGCATTTCATCTACTCAACAAAACATACTTACATTTTCACATCCTGAAATCGGGACTCTTCATATAATCACCATCAGCCTGGACTGAAGTCACATTTTTCAAGAGTGGATTTGCATCTGTGTCTTCCGATAACCTAGAGGCATCCCTCATATAAGACTATTTTACATTAAATTCTCTGCCAAAGATTGTTTTAAAACCTCAGTTAGTATGAATTCAGAGCACAAATCTATGTGGATAACAGTTCCTGATTCAAGGTCTCAAGGGAAATTGCTGTCTTTCCTGTCCCCGCTGGTCGGGGTCACGCTCCCTGGAGCCCCAGGTGTGTGTGACACGCACCTCTCATTTCTCTTTCACTCAGGTGCAGCTCTTTGCTGCTCCACCTTTGTTCGGGGGTTTCCTCTTAGATTCCCCGTTCTTGGGTGTTTTTCTTTCTTAATGCTAAGCTAAAATATGATGTATCTTATCATGATGGTGCCTTAGATTGTATAAAATATGGTGAAAGGAAAAAAAAAAGGAGAATGCACACTAGTGGATGGGTTGCAGTCTATTCCAGGTATTAAAATATCCACTAAAATTTTTAAAGCTGGAAAAATACAAAATATAACCCAAACTCTTCTAAGTGAGAGGATTAAGCGAAGTTGGAACATAGTTGTGAGGGCTGCAGTGAGGTCCCTGGTGTGCACTCTTGAATGACTAAACTGCCTTCTCTGGGGTGATGAGGGGTGTTCTGAGCTCATTGCTGGATGTTTGTTATGTAGGTGAGGTAGGAGAGGGTGGGGCAGCGTGGAATTGCTTCAGACTTTTCCAAAGTAATGCGTGCTGTCCCCACCCTTCTTTCACACAATCCCACCCGCTAAAAAAAAACTGAACAGAAAAGTAAAACACCAGTTAGAAGGGTCCCCAAATATTTGGTTTGCTCATGGTAGCAACATATCTCAGCACGGTCTTACATAAGAGGCGATGAGGGCAGGAACCAGGATGTAGCAATGGGGGTGGAGAGATGGAGAGGGGATGGAGAAGGCTAAGGGGGTAGAATTGATGGAACTGAGGTAATGCTGGCTTCTGGCTGGGATAACTTGGTCTGTGGCAGTGCTATTAACTGAACAGAGAAAATGCACACAAAAGAAACTTTGGAGAGTGGAGTGTGGAGATAAATTTGACTACTTGGGAGCAAATTATATTTTTGGTATCTGCTTATTCACAGGAAATGGATGAAAAAGAGCCAGAAAATGAACACCCTAACTAAACCGTGCTTAGGAAAACAGCTATTCCTTACATTTTAAAGACTTTTCAGTAATCTATTGGGAATGGGTAGAAGGAAAGTGAGGTCCTTGAAGTTTGAATATAAATATCATGCCAAAGTGAGCGAAGTGACATTAATTGAATGGATCAGCAGAGGATGGTATGGAGGCCAAATCTGAACTGTTACCTGTTTTGTAAATAAAAATTTACCCAAACCTATATCTGTCATTCCTATTCATTAGAGAACCCTGGTTAATATCACTGTCATATTCATAGTATCGATGCAGAGCCTTGAAGTAGACAAGGATACTCCAGGTCTCATATTAATTTTTACTTAGGTATAATGCCTTCTCTGATTCTCCCAGAACATCCTCTGTTTCTCCCTTGCAGCTTTTCTGCAATTTTCAACAATATATTAAGATCTAATAGCAAGACTTGCAGGTTCCACGAGGGCAGGAAGCCTGTGTGTCTTGTTGCTGGTTATCACCAGTATCTAGATGTGCCCAGCACTAACAGGAGCTCGGGAAGTATCAGCTGACTGATTGACAGGCTTCAGCTGGATAGTAAGGAGCTAAGCCCTGATTTGAACCTAGTTCAGACTTCTTTCTGTCATCCAGACCTCCTCACTTGGCAGACAGCTGCTATCATTTAGCATGCTTTCTCTTCTTGGTCTCCAGTACGTCACTTAGAACCCTATTCCCTAAGTTTCTCTGTCCTTTCCATCACTTCTCTCCCTTTTCTTCCCATCCTTCCTTCTTGGTTCTGTAGCCCTTTCTACATCTACTGCATCTTCTCTTACAAATGGAAAAAAATCAATTATAATTCAAGGAATTTATTACTGTCATAAAAACTGAGTTTAAAACTGGACCTGGAGACTGTTGCACTGAGTGGAGTATGTCAGACAGAAAGACAGATACAATGTGATTTTGCTCATATGTGGAATCTAAAGAACAAAATTAGCAAAACTAAAACAAACTCACAGATACAGAGAACATTTTGAAGATTGTCAGATGGGAGGGGAGTTACAGGGGTAGATGATAAAAATGAAAGGATTAAGTACAAATTGGTAGTTACAAAACTGTCATGGGATATAGAGTAAAGCATAGAGAATATAGTCCATAAAATTAATAATTATGCATAGTGCCAGATGGGTACTAGACTAGTTGGGGGATCACTATGCTATATACCTAAATTTATATATATAGTCAAAATATAAAAAAGTCAAAATAAATAAAGTGAAAAAATGTCCAAGTAAAATAGACTGTTGCTTTATTTTGATAGATGGGTTCCCAAAGATTTATATGCTTCAAACTCACATAATTCAAGTTTAATTATTTCATAGAAATAAATTTAAATTCAGAGGATGCATTCCTAGAGAGTATAAGCATGTGAGCATTGTAAACTCAGGGCCTCGTTAGGGTAGGATTGATATTATAGCCACATCCCCACATTTTTCATTATCCTTTTCTGATTATACAACTTTTTTTTTTAGCTATTTCAAAGCAAACTTGTTTTACTGTCACCTTGTATTTTCTAAGCATTGGTGCTAATATTATGTAGAGAATTTTCTCCTCAGTCATGGAGACAGTTGTTGGTCTCTTCCACAACATCTTACCACATCTTCTGTTCCACATTTTGATCTAGAAGTATGTTTTCTAGCACCAGTACATACTAAATGATTGAGTAACATTGTTACAGGGCACGGGGGTGGGGGTGGGGGGGGTAGATGTTAAATTTTTCTTATAGAAGAATTCCTTCCAAAAGTACAGATACTCATAAACAACAGTGCAACTCACATGACTGTGACGAGGAGAGCAGCTATTTCTGTTTACAAGATAACTTCTGTTATGAAATGAAAATAGCACAAATCTAATCTACAATTTACTCTGCTAGCAAGCTTTGTTGGATGGAGCTGGGGATGAATAGAAATGTTCAATCTTTTTCTGAATAAGAATGAAGCAATTTTATATGGCATTTGTTTGAAATGAACATAAAATGTAACCATATATATTTGATAAAAATCAATAGGGCCATGCCATTAAAAACATCTCAGCAGAGTTAAAAAGATCCTTTCTGGAACAAAGAAACAAAGACTCATGGACACAGTCAATAGTTAGTGGTTACCTGAGGGTAAGTGGGGAGGTGGGTGGGTGAGATGGGTGGGGGCGGGGGAGTAGGGAGGGGGAATCAAACATAGGTGCTGGAAAGTGAGTGGATTCTGGGTGGTGAGCACATAATGCAATGTATAGACAATGTAATATTGAATTGTGCACCTGGAAACAATGTAATTGATATCAATTAATGTCACCCCAATAAATTTAACAAACAAACAAAAAAGATTCTTTCTTTTTTTCCATAACATATTTCTAGTTGAATGCAGAAAACACACACTGACTGTATTTTTTAAGTTGATGATAAGAAACAGAGATGGTAGGAAATCAAGGAAATATTAGGTTGAGCAGTTATTTGCCATTTTGTAAAATTACTTTTCAAATATTCTCTAAGAAAAAGTAAAATAATCTGACCTCTTCAGACCTTTGATTAGCTAAAACCATTAGTAACAAAATGTATCATCAGTGGTTTAGTCCTGACTTAAGAGGTAGAATATAGCAAAGGCCTTCAGTGGGTTAGAAATCAGACTGTGTAATAGCCAAGAAGAGGAGAAAAAAATATAATCTATGTACTTCAGACTCAGAAGACTATTTAGGGCATGTGGAGTCTGGATACAGTTTAATTTAACAAATCAATGATTCCTAAACTCCTGTTGTGAGATACAATAAATGCTAATGAAAAGTCAGCTAAAAAAAATAAATAACAAAAAAAAAAACAAACTTTACTCTCTAAAGACACACATTTCAGTTATAAGATGAAGAAAGTCCTGGCAATTAAAAAAAAAATTAAAAAAGAGAGAGAGAGAGAAGAAATGA
>PVKE010040005.1:0-14775 GCA_004027555.1 Craseonycteris thonglongyai
GAACAATTTGAGAACAAACTTGTCTGATGATAATCTCAGGTCACTGTTGATGTTAGGGACATCAAATCTAAAGCCAGAAATGTCTGCTGTTTTGGCATCCAGGAAACAATTTCACCATTCCCACTAATACAGGTGTTCATGTGTAGTGTATCAATGTGTTATTAAGTAATAACTGAATAAAATAATATTAAATAAATAAATAAAAACAACATCTATGTTTTGATTCTTTTTTATTTGGACCTCGAGTGTGTAGTCGGCCCCAAACTGCTGTTTGATAGTTAATGCGGCCCTCGGGCTGAAAAGTTTGGAGACCCCTGATCTAGATCAACCCAATGTAATCACAAGCGTCCTTAAAACTGGAAGAGGAAGACATAAAAAGAAACTCACAGGAGGAGATGTGATAAAGAAGGGTCTGAGATGCTACTTTGCTGCCTTTGAAAATGGAAGAATTGGCCATGACCTAAGGAATGTGGGCAGCCTCTCTAGAAGATGGAAAAGGCAAGGAAATGGACTCACCCCTAAGCGCCTCCAGAAGGAACATATTTCTGCCAAGTATAACCCAGTGAAACCCAAGTCAGACTGAACTAAAGAACTGTAGAATAACAAATTTGTGTTGTTTTAAGCCACTAACTTTCTGGAAATTTGTTATGGCATCAATAGAAAATTAATCCAACAATGAAGATCCATGTACCCATCACCCGACTCCATCAATTCTTAACATTCAATATTCCCTCCCCCCAATTTTCACTATTAAAATAACACTGTATAAAAATTCTTCTAGATAAGTCTTTGTGCACATCCTTGATTGTTTTGTTAGGATAAATTTCTAGAGAAGGAATTTCTGAGTTAAAAGTTATGCACATTTTGTGGTTTATAATATAAACTGCCAGATTATCCTCCAGAAAATTTCAACCAATTTACATTCCAGGTGAAAATATTTGAGATTGCCTCTTTCTTTGCACCCTTAGCATCAATATTATGTTTCTCCTTATCTCATTCAATCCAGCAAAACTATATGGTATTTTATCATATTTAACTGTTGTATTAATTAAAATATTCCATATATTTATTAGCTACTAGCACTTTTCTATTGGAATAATCATCTATTTCTTCCTTATGTATTCTTCTATATTAAGGATGGTAACCAAATACTTTCCCAACTTGTTTCCTATTCATTTTATTTGGGGGGATTTTAAAACCATACAGTAAATTCTAATTGTGTGTACACACACATTTATAATGCAGGCATATCTTGTTTTATTGCATTTCAGTTTACTGTGCTCCACAGGTGTTGCTCTTCTTACAATTGGAAGGCAATACTCTCCACCAGCAAAAGATTACAACTCACTTCATTGCTATACTTGCTTTGTTACAGTGGAACCTAACTCACAATATCTCCAAGGTATGCCTGTATATTTTAAACCTATTGCTTTGTTCTTTTTGCTATTGTGTTTAGACAGGCTTTGGTCACCTTAAGATCAGCTAAATATTTGCCCATGCTTTCTTCTAATTCTTTTGTTGAGATATTTAATCTTTTACTTTTTAATTAACCTGGAGTTTATCATGGCACTTGATCTACAGTAGGTCTCAGAACAACTTCTAATGATCAGTCCTAGTTATTGCTTCAGTTCCTTAACAATGCCCAGGACAGTATCAAAACTCTCCAACTTCTGAGACACTGTGGTAGCATAAGAAATAAGATTCTCAAGGTCAAGACCTGAACACTATTTATAACTTTGCATCCCCCTGCAGAGCTCTGTTTCTCTTAAAATGTCCCCAGGCCCTTACAATGATAGTGGATGAAAAGACATGCAGGCAGATGCAGGGACCCAGAGTTCCTTTGCCTGGGCAGCCAATTTTTTAGGATCCTGCAGAAGGAGTTCCAACCTGGCTTGTTAAAGGACCATGAAGTGTCCGTCAGAGTTGTTTACTGCCTGCGAACTCGCCAGCTATTCTATCTAGCAAGCCTGAGAAGGTGCTGCTGACCTCTTCCATTCAGCACCTGACTCCCTTTACCTTCCTTCCCCCTTTACCTTCCTTCCCCCTTTACCAATTTCAGACACTGGAAAAACTCACAGATGTTTGGGTTAAGCCAAGAACCCAAACTGGGGCTAAATTTCAATCTAGCCAACACTGGTTCTACATAGGTCAGATCCCACTTTCCACTGAATGGGAGTTCCTCAGGCTTGTACCCTTCTTTCCCCCAGAAGGATAGTCAGAGGTTTAGGTTAGTTTAGTTTTAAAGAAATTTAGGGTATAAGATGGGGCTCTAAAGATAACTTTTCCCACTCCTTTTTTCCTAAGTAACTCAGAGAAATCTGTCATCAGCAACCTATAACAAGGCTGCAATCTTTTACTCTTCCTTCTATTGTCCACCTGGCAGGTTTCAAAGCACACGTGACTTACTCTCAACAAATTCCAGAACTCAGCACCAGCTTCTGAAAGTTCACCTCTTCTCTACGCACCAGTTCTCCAACAAGGTCACAACTATTGCCCCAAAAGCTCCATTGTAGGAGTCAAAATCTATCTATTATTCACAAGGATGTTTGACACTCTCAGGTAAGCTTCCATCTAAAAAGGGTAAGAGTCTCAGATGCAGATGGTGCTGTGATTTTCTTTAGTTTCCATAACAACTTAATTTCTGACTGAGGCTGAGCCCCCATTGGGCTGACATTATAGACTGAATGTATCCTCCATAATTTTCTGTGTTGAATCCTAACACCCAATGTGATGGTATTGGGAAGTAGTAGTTCACGAAGGTAGAGCCCCCATGAATGACATTAGTGCCCTTATATAATAAGAGAGTCCCCAAGAGCTCCCTCATTCCTTCTGCCATGTAAGGACACAGTAAAAAGACTGTTGTCTATAAACAAGGAAGTGGGCTCTCACTAGATATATAGTTGATGCCCTTGATCTTGCATTTCCCAGCCTTTAGAACTGTGAGAAATAAAATTGGTAGGTTAAGCCACCCAGTCGATAGTTTTTAGATGGTAGCCTGGATAGACTAAGCCAACTGGCAGAATATTTCACCTCATTCTTGGGATTGTGCCAGGATTTCTGCATGTGTCGCCCCACCTGATCTGCTCTCCATCTTCACCCTACTCTGTACCCAGGAGGCCAACTTTGATGGGCTGCAACCAATGGATTCTCTTGCCCTCTGGTTTCTCATTGGATTGGGCCAATTTGAGCATCCACAGGAAATCACAGAGTGGGAGAAAGGCAGTGTGAATCCCTTGGATTTTCCCTGATGGCCCATTTTCTCCCCAGTGGTTCTTTCTTTAAAGGTAACTGTTGGTTCAGGTGCCCCTTTCTCACAGTTCTCATGAGATTCCAGTTACCACTTCCTCCCCTTTTGGCCCTTCTGCCTAAGGAAGGGGTGGTGCTTCACAATCTTTTGTTGGTTTCTGTTAATCCTGCTTCAACCTTGTAAGTTGCTGAAAAGGACATTTTTCTGAGCATGGAATTATGAAGTTACCTAAAAGATGGCATAAGATAATTGAACAAAATGGACAATACATTGTTGAATAAACTTTTTGCTTTCCATTAAAAACTCACTTTTCATTTACTCACAAAAAATGAAATTTTTTTTTTTAAAGATTTATTTTTATTGTTTTTGACAGAGAGAGAGATACAGAGACAGAGATAGAGACAGAGAGAAGGAGGAGGGCCCAGAACAGTCTCCATAGTTGCACATCATTGGCTTTTCCACATAGTTTCATTCCACAAGTGGGCGCGGGGCTGCACAGGGCAGGAACTGGGCCGGGGTCTCACCCCGGTGAGAACCGAACTGGGAGTACTCCCCAGTTCAGCATATGGGTCTGCATGGGCCGGGGTCGGGATTGGATCCTCAGTCTCCAGGGCTACAAAGTGAACACTTTAACCCACTGAGACATCCCAGCTTCCCCACAATTACTTTTTGACCAACCCAATATTTTCTTCATTCTAGCAAATCTCATTCTCTCTTACTATGTTTAGGAACCCTTTAAATCAGTGATACTCAAACTTGGTTGCACATTAGAATCATCAAAGAAGCAACCTAGGTCAATAAAATTACAGTATTTGGGGGGTGGAACCCAGATGGCAGTATTTTCTTTTTTTAATTACCAAGGTGGTTCCATGAGGAGCCAGGTTGAGAACTGCTACTATAAGTTCTCCAGAGGCTCAAAGATTTCCAAAGCAAAATCCAGAAAGAACTATAGGCTTCTCTGGTTAAAGGTAGAAAAAGGGAAAAATACAGAAAGGAAAAAATTAAATAATATTCAAAATATCCAGACTCAGTAGTTAGGTGGGATATCCCAGGACTGTCCTGCCCATCCTGTTGATCCATCCTCTGGTTGTCTCCTCATCTCTTCACCTTCTCACTATCTGCCTAAGTCCCCAGGGAAGAAAGTGAGCTACTTAGAGGCCAGGTGCTCTCTCAAACTTCATTGTCTTTCCAGAGCTCATACTTGTAGTAATGATGTTTTACAAAGATGCTGAGGTCAGCAAAAAAGTATGCACATGTAATTGCTCCCTTTTCTGAACTCCTGCAGCACTTATTGCCTATATTAATCATTGCTTAATAACCACTGCTATCTTGTGGGGGTTTTCTTTTTATGTTCTTGTGCCACAGTTCCACCTTCTTTGTATCTATATGTCTATGTCTTTTCTTCCTTTAAAGTCTATAAGCTTCTTAAAGTCAGAATTTGATTTCAATGCCTCACATGCCTGGTACACTGTATAATAAGCACAGAAATGTGTCCACTGAGTGCCATACTCAATGTAGCTGATTTGATGGTCATTCTTTAAGGGCTAACTATTGCACCTCTAGTTTATCTAGAATGCTTCTTTTCTGGTCACAACTTTACTAGGTCCTTCCTGATGCAAGCATTTGATCTTTCCTCTGCCTCAACTTGGTATAATGAAAAGACCAAAAGACCACTGCATTCTGGCTAAGCCTCAGTTCACTTGTTTCTAAAATTAGGAAAATAATTATAAGTCATTGTAGGGTTGATGAGGTATTCTAGTGAACTCTTCCCTTCCAAAGTGTGTATAGGCAAGATAAATGAAATCATTCTGTTTTTCCATTAGATAAAAGCTGATTAAAAAGCTAGTGGGTCAAAGGGTTCAAAGTATTAAAAATAATGGTGCTCTATTTATTCATATTAAAAAACTTATTCAACTATTTATGGAATGTCTGCTATATACAAAGCAGTAGGCAATATAAACATTGTCTCGTAGGAGCACAGAAACTTTTTAACTCTTAATAGCCACTTAATCTACTTAAGTTGTTTCCCAGTCTGTAAAATGAAAATATTTATACCATTTCATAATGTTATATGAATTTAAAGTGAGATACTGCTTGTAAAGTGCATAGTATACTGCAAGTGCTCAATAAAGTTCATTTGTAATTGCCAGAGTTTGTTGATGTCATAGAAATCAATTTGCTCTGGGAATCTTAGGGTGATGGTGATTCTCCTCATACAGACTTGTAAAATGTAATGTTTTTTACAATGGCTCTGCCTTAAGAAATACTATGAATATGTTCCATCTGCAGAAAAGACTTGCTGGAGTCTTGCCTTTGATGGAAAGCTGAGAGATTCTTTCAAAATCCAACAGGTGGCACAAGGAGCCACTTGTGCTGCAGGACAAGCATTGGCCAGCAGGGAGCTTTATCTCCCCATTTCCAGAGGGCCTTAGTCCTAGAAATGTCCTCCTGGGCTGTTACTCTGTTCCTGCATAAGTGGCTGTGCAGACCATGGTTATTAAGGATTTTCCTAACGGGTAAAAAGATGTGGCCTAGAAGACAGTGATGAGTGAGTCTAGTCTTCCCACATACTTTCCCCTAAATAGTCCCTCACCCGAAACTACTTAACTATATTAAACTATTCAAATTCCAAATTTTCCTTGCATGAAAGTAAATACCATTGGCTCTAAATACATTTTTTTTTTTTTTAAATAGAAACACAGAGTCCAAAAACCTGGTAGAATGTCTGTCTTCGTATTAGTCATGCCCGCTAGACGTCATTCCGGGCAGCACATCCTCTAAAGCAGTGGAGCACTAGGAAATGAACTAGAAGGAGCGTTGTATTGCTGATTTGTAATGTTTCCTAATTTCCATAAATGTTTCCACCATTGTCAATGTCAGGTACTAAGATGAAGTTACTTTAAACAGAGCAGGGAAGAGATGAGCATAATCTCCTGTCCAGGTAATGTCAAAGTCTTATTTTAAGAATGTTTCCATTATTATCAGAACTGTTAATAAAAATATCCATATTGACAATTTTGGGCTTACTTTCTGTCTTTCCTCAGATCAAAAAGCGGAGACTGAAAATGAAAAATGAGAAAAAGAATGGATTACTAGTCTAACCCAAACTGGATGATTGGCCTTGAATAAAGAAGTGTTGACCTACTGGATCATTTTACTCACCTGAGTACAACACATAATGGAGTAAGAGCTCTATATGACGCTCTCTGACTTGCTAATAAAGAGGTAATATATTAAATATAGAATTTCAGGTTAGGAAGGGACAATCCCCTCCAGTTTTAGATAGCTTTTAATTGTTCATTATACCATGTCAAAATCTGCTTGCTTTTAACTTAAATTCACCTATTGAGGTTCTGGCCTAGGAAAGGAACATAGAAATGGCATGTCATTTATTTTTCAAAATGATTCCCCAGAACTAATTGAGGGTGGTTTTACTTCTTCAGGATAAATATCACAGATTCCTACAAACAGCATTTGCAATTTCTCATCAACCTTTTCATATTTCTCTGATTATGCTTCAGTTTGTCCAGCTCCCTCTTAAAATGGGCCCAATGACTGAAAACATTTCCAGATCAGAATAACAGGAAACTATTATTTATCTTGTTCTGATCATCATGTGTGTATCGATACAGTCCAAAACCACATAAGGTTATCTGACAGTGTGTCACATTTGATTTATATAAACTAATAGTTTACTATAATCCAGTCTTTTTTTGTTGTTGTTGTTAAATTTATTGGGGTGACATTAATTGATATCAATTACATTGTTTCCAGGTGTACAATTCTACATTACATTGTCTCTACATCACATTATGTGCTTACCACCCAGAATCAGCTCATAATCCAGTCTTTTTAACTGTTATTAAACCTCATATTTCTTATGCTATAATTGTACTTTAATGAATCTAAATCCAGTTAACATACTAAAAACCATTGAATTGCTACCTTTAAATCAATGAGTTAAATGATATGTGAATTATATCTCAATGAAACTGTTGAAAAGGGGGAAGCTGGGATGGTTCAATGGGTTAAGCGCTTGCTTTGCAGCCCCGGGGTCTGAGGATTGAGTCCTGGCCCCAGCCTGTGCAGTCCCATATGCTGAACTGGGGTATGCTTTCCATGTGGGAGGCCCCCAGTTCGGTTCTTGCCACCAGTTTGGCCCCCAGCTCGCAAGGGTGTGCCTCCCATGAGGGATGCCCCCAGCCCAGTTCCTGGCCTGCATAGCCCCGCCCACCTGTGTGGAACAAAACCATGTCGAAAACTGATGACTTACAGCTATGGAGACTGTTCTGGGCCCTCCCCCTTCTCTATGTCTCTCTCTGTTTCTGTCAAAAACAATAAAATAAATTTTTACCAAAAAAAAAAAAGAACTTGTTAAAAAATATAAGTGCAGAAAAGACAGATGTAGTTTATAAAATACTAAATTTTGTGTTTTATTAAATAGTAAATTTTGTATTTTATTAAATAACTACTAAATTTTGCTTGACACATTATCTCATATAATCCTTTCAACAACCCTTTGGAATTGTAGAGGAATGAAGAAACTTGTGTAAATGAGGAAGCAAGGATCTGAACCCAGGTCTACTCAGGATGCCCATGCTCATGTCATGTTCATATAACCATACCACACTGTCACCCTGCTATGCACTAGGATTTGTAACTGGTGCCTAGGTGAAGTCAGTGGGAGGGGTTCTGTGAGGCAGACAGAGCTGCAGGACCCTCAGGTGTCCCATAAATGGAGCAAATATGATTATTGGTCCTGATGAAAGTAGGGGTGGTGGAGTAGTGGGGAGATATTGGGAAGAACAGTATGAATGACCCAGATTAACAGTGTGGGTCAGATATGTCCAGGGGCAGGTAGTAAGCTCTAGCTGGGTCTGTGTTTCAGGTGTGTTCCTGGGAAAAATAGATGTAAGCAAATTAGAGTCCTGAGTTTAAAGAGACCGGGGTCCTGGCCAGGTTACGGACACAGGCGCTGAAGCCTGAGGAATCAAGGACTCGAGTCCGGCAGCAAGGAATTCAAGCTGAGACTCAGTGCCAGGATGAAAGCAGAAGTCCAGAAGTCAGAACCAGGATATATGATCAGAGCAGGACAAGTCACAAGGTAACCTAACTGTGTCCCCTGAACTACTGCAACAGGGCTCCTCGGAGCCTTCAGCTAAAGATGGGATATGTAGCTGAATCAGGCAGGGCCAAACCTATGGACAAATGTCATGGTGACTGACAGATCATTCGAAGAGACCAGCACCTACCCAGTGTTTTTTGTTTTTCATTTTTGCTGCAACATGCATGGTCAATGACAGGCATATATACCCCTGTAGAAGTACTCAGGGTTAGAAAAATTTCTGGATAGGCCATCTACAATGTCACCTACTTCCCTACCACACAAGAAAGTATATCAGGAAGTGACTAAGAGAGAATGTTGTTTCAGGAATAACTATGAATCTGTTCCATTCCATTTTATCATCAGCAGAAACTACTTGTGAGCATGTCTGATTTTGGCAGGCCCGTGTGCTGGGACCAGCCGGTGTTCCTCATCAGGCAGACTCTGCCTGTGCAACCAGAACCCTGGGCTTAGCCTGCCTGTCAGGGCCAGCTCACTCACTTAGCCAAGGCTCCTTGGGTTTCGTGTAATGGATACTTCTCAAGCTTGCCTGAGTTAAAACGGAGAGTGTACTGGACATGGGCCAGGGCAGGAAGGGCAACTAGGCCTCATGGGGGTCAGAACAAAGCCCTGAGAGGCCACTGGGAATTGAGATGGCTACGCTCTTGCCACATCCCTTTTTCTCTCAGGGTTGACCTGGTTTCTCATCTCTACTTCTCCCTGACAGTGTTTCAGTCTTCTTTCTCTACATCCCAGTTTTTTCTGACTCCTAGAACACAGAGTGGAAATGGCTATGCCAGGTCCCTGTGATATGCTGTCCTAGTTCCAGGGCCAGTAGTGACTGACCAGAAGGCCTGTGTTCCAATTCCAGATGCCCTGGAGAAAGACTGGTTGTCTCAGCTTGGGTCAGGAGCATCTACTCCAATCATCTTGGGGTGATAGTGATTCATGGGGCCCACCCCTGTGGGAAAGCTCTTAAGAAACAAGGTGTAGTTCTGAACTGAGACCCCATAGGTGACTAATCCCTCTTCACTGTTGTCACTGCTGCCTTTGGCAAGGCAGCCATGGTCTAGGTCCTCACCCTTCAAGCTGCCTCTCTGTGGCTCTGACTTCTCCCTGAAACATTGAACATTAGCTAGAAGTAGTTTGTTAACTGAAAACAACTTCATGAGTGTTAGCAAATTGGTGATGCATATAAGCAACAAAAACTTTTTTGTGCGTATTATAGAATAATCAAATATAGGAACCATGTGTTGAGGGGAGAAACCAGTTTAAACTAAAGATGTACTTATACCAAGTACATTGGAACTGAGTCCATTTATAAAGATCCACACTGCCTAACAATATAATTTACAACCAATAAAATTACTTATGCATAGATACAACTAATAAATTTGCAAAATGCCTTCTTAAAAAACCCTCATATTATGTCTAAATGAGAACTGTTTTAGTCATACTTCTTTAAGCGTTCAAAGATTAAAATTGGAAATCAGGGGCTAGGAACAAAAAATCTGGAGGTTCTGACCGAAATGGATTCCTGCTTCGGATTTACAAGGTGGCTTTAAGGGAACACCAGGCAGGTTGTTAAATCTGAAGCTATACCCTTAGGCTCTGAGGAAAACCAAGACAAAGACTCCTTCCTGACACTCATGATGATCATGATGATGATGGTATCATCTGAGCCTTTATTTGGTACCAGACACTGCACTAAGTACTTTACATGGATTATCTCATTTACACTTTACAAAATCTCTAGGTAGACAGTACAGTGATACCTTGGAATCCAAATGCCCCCAAACTAGAACAACTTGGAATCTGAACAAAAATCAAGCAAATTTTGCCTGAGAATCTAAACACTGCTTTGGAATCCAAACGCCAACACATTGTTCGCGTGGGACATATTGACATATTGACGGCCCATGGCTTTATTTGAATGCCCACTCATTGTTCGTGTGGGGAGGAAGAAAGAGACCCTGGAACCATTCCCTCTGGTGAAATCAAGGGCCTTCTTAGTATGTGGTCAAAAACCCAGGCAGCTGTTCAGAAGTGGCACCCCAATAAAGCCCCAGTTGACAGGTGTGTTAAATTGTTTGATGATAACATCATTGAACATTTCAGAAAAGTGCAAAAAGGTCACCAACATCAGACCACTTTGGAACGTTGGTTCTCAAAAGCAAACATAACCAGTGACCCCGACCCTCTACAAGTGGTACCATAGCAAAGGGCATTAAAAGACAAAGAATACAGACACCTGAAGTCATCGTGGAAGATGACTCTTCTTCCTCTTCCATCTCTCAAAGCATCCACATGTGTCATCATCATTATTTTTAAAATTTTTATTTAAATATTATTACTTGTAAATATTTTACCTTAAAATTCATAAAATCAATATTTTAATTTAAATCCCATTTCTATTATTTAAAAGGGGAAAACTTGTCTTAGAACTCGAACATTTTGGAACTCAAACAGGGTTCTGGGATGGATTAAGTTCAAATTCCAAGGCATCACTGTATTATTATCTCCCTTTTACAGATGAGGAAAAAGCACAGAGCTAGTAACTTGCAGAACCAAGATATAAGCCTAAATCTGGCGGAAGACTTTTTATCTTAATTAATATAATATTCTTAAATCTTTCAATAAGACATTTAAAAAAATTGAAAATGATGCTTCCTAATGAACATTAGGCCTTCCTATCATTTTTTCATGACTCATTAGGTCTTTCCATTTTCAGTGCATTTGAACAAGTATATTTTGTGTGTCTACTGATGTTGAGGGCAATGAGAAAATGCTTAAGACCTTCTTGGGGTTTTCAAGGAGCTTAAGGTCATTTACAAGGACGGGCTGATAAATTTTGCCTCCACTATACCGGTAATATTTTTTGCTACATTAGACATAACTGCACATTGAAATGGAAGAATGTTCAGACATTTGATTCACACAGCATGCTATTATTGAATTCTTAACAATGGAAAAAGTTCCTTCAATTTTTAAAAAATTTTGAAAAAGGTGAAGACTTCTTAAAGAAAATCATTACAGGTGATGAAACTTGGGTCCATTGTTATGACCCCAAGAACAAAAGGTAGTCCATGGCATATGGCCATAACGGATCATCTCAGCTAAAAAAAAATTAAAAACTCAGGCCTTGGTTGGGAAGGTGATCCTTTATAGCAGTATTCCGTGGACTGCCTTTTGTTTTTGAGGTCATAAGATGGACTCAAGTTTCATCACCGGTAATCATCTTCTTCAAGAAGTCCTCACCTCCTTTTTCAAAAAATTTTTTTAATTAAAGGAACTTTTTCCATCGTTAAGAATTCAATATGGGAAAGCCAGGATGGCTCAGTGGGTTAAGCGCTCGCTTTGAAGCCCTGAGGACCGAGGATCAAATCCCGGCTCCGGCCCAGGTGGACCCACATGCTGAACTGGGGTGTGCCCCCAGTTCAGTTCAAAAAATAAAAAAATTAAAAAAAGAATTTGATAAAATCACAAGCTTTGAACCAAATATCTGAACACCCTTACATTTCATTGTGCACTGGGCAAAAAAATGTAAGCATCTGTGTGTGCAAGGTCAAGAATAATAGAGGAGACATACCACGTGACTACACAGAACTGGTTATATCTAGATGTGTCTAATGTAACAAAAAATATTATAGTGGAGGCTAAATTTATCTGTCCACCCTTGTAATATTAAGGAAGAAGTTGTACAGAAACAGTTATAACCTAACACTGAATACCGTATGCCACCCTAGAACCACAAAGGCTCCAAGAAATTAAGGGAAGGAGTAATCACATCTACTAAGTATATAAAACTTACTATTTGTTGCATATGAATAGTGTTAGATGAATCATGTGAGAGAGACAGAAATCCCTATAAGCCAAAGTAATCAAAAGTCCCCAGGTGTGTTTCTCAGCAGGACCACTATGACTTCTGATAAATCATGTAGCCATGTCTTTAAATCAACTGTGGAATGTGACCCCTAAGAATAAGACACAAGACCTCAAAGGAAGGAATGGGTCCTAGACAGGCTCGATCCTCGTTGCATGTTCTCAGTAAATGCTATCCCTGAAGAAAACATCTCTCTAACATGAGCAGTCGTCATCTAGCAAATCACACCAGGGACAACAGAAAGAAGTGCATGGAAGATCTTTGAAAAGAGTTCTCCCTTCATTGTGGCACTTTAGATCTCACAGATCTTTCCAGGGTGGTCCTAAGAATGACGGGGTATACCTGTTCTTTGTACTTTGGCTGCAGAAATCAACCCATCATCTGCCCCAGCTAGATCCAGTGGATCTTGGTGCTGCCTGCCATCCAGAAATCTGAACTGTGTACTGATTACATGCTCTGCGCTCCATTCCCATGACCAAACTCTGCTTTCTGTTCAGGTAATGCAAGCCCAACTCTGCCTTTCGGCACCGCTGTTGTGTGCAGCAGTCTGGGATCAGGACTTAGAAGCTTAGCTGGGGCATTGGGAAACAGGATGCACTCCAGACTTTGGATAAAATAGCTCAAGTGCTCCCTTTCATTTATATACAACTTTACATTACAAAGCCCGTCCCAATCATCCTTAATTAAACCTGCCACTCTGCGGTAGGGCTGAATTAGTCTGCTCATTTTACAGCTGACAAAACAGAATGGCTTAGGGATTTGCTGAAGTGAAGTGGTGTTCAATCAAAGACGCCTGGCCCAATTCCCTTTCTAGTTCATTCTTTTTTCACTTAGAAGAGGCCTTCAAAGTACCCAGCTCTTAACTCCAAGTAGCTTAAGGAAGTTAACTGAGAAGGGTCACTTGGAAGGGAAACAGCAGCAATCTAGACTAGTGCAGCAGTGTGAGCTTGAATTATTTGCAAATAGCCACATTAGATTCTTCTGACTCTCAGTGGATGTTAAATACACGCATGCACACGCACCATGCACACAACACAACACTCACTCACTCACTCACTCACTCATGGTTTCAGCTGTCAGGCAAGGGAGCAGGGCCAGGACATTGAGACATAGTTGGAAAGTTGCTTGGGAGCAATGCTACATTTGACCCAGTGGAAAGCAGCCTGCCCACTACCCACATGTCAACGCTCTGTTACCAGATCCTTTACATTATAATTTTAAACTAAGTCAAAATCCAACCTATTTCAAGGGCAGGCTTAGTCTTATATTTGTGGGGCCTGAGGCAAGAGTAAAAATGGAGGCCCACATATCATGTGTTTAAATATTTAAAAATTGTAGCTGAAACTAATAAGCTAGTTTCCTACCTTTACTGATACAATCAGTTTGAGTTTTGAATATTCTGGCTCCTCAGAGCTCCACAACAGAATGTGGTTGTTCACAGAGAGTAGTCCTGGCTAAGACCAATGTCCATCTTTCCCACCCCCAGGCCAGACCTCTATCATGAAGGACCACACACACACACACACACTGAGGCTCCCAGTCCCTATGCAGCCACATCATCACTGCCTTTTGGCTCTGGCTTGGGCCTATGATGCCACACCAATGGCACAATCTACCCTATGACAAACAGATCAAGAGAAGAGGCCCACACCAGTCTTGGAAGCAGGGCTTTTGGCAGGGATTCTGGGGTTTGGATACCTGGAATGTGGCCTAAGAGGGAGGCATGTCTGTAAGTAAAATAAATCCACCAAGCCTATGAATTTCTTGCCCAGTGGGAAAGAGTGACCAGAAGAGGCAAGGGTAGGGTTTTTGAAAGAGTAGGCCACAGGGGAGGGGTGCTTCTTGTCAAGACCTAGAAGCAAATGCTACTTGGTGAAATAATAAATAAGCCATAGTGTAAGTTAATACTAGAATCTGCACAAATCTGGACACCGTAAATAATTGCTCAACTATAAAACACAAAGGCATGAGCTGTTATAAGTGTTTTTTCTGTTGCCTCTCACAAATAATTTTCTTATTCTGGGTAGTAGGCATGGTCTCCAGAAACCAAATGAATAAGTTTCATAATTAAATATTTACTGGAGAGGTTGAGCTCTCATAAAGCAACAGATACCAAAGCTCTAGGTGCTAATCTTCGAGTGGGTGTCCTTGCTGTTGTCTCTCTGAAATGGACCAAGTGGGAGGAAAAAGATATGCAAAGAAGTTAAAATTATGACCTTCTTTATTAACTTATATCTCAATTTTGTTTGCATTAATGATTTACAACATTTAATTTTTTTAAAAGCTTTATTTTGGGGGAAGCCGGGATGGCTCAGTGTGTTAAGCGCTCACTTTGCAGCTCTGGGGACCAGGGATCGAATCCCGGCCCCGGCCCGTGCAGAACCATGTGCTGAACTGGGAGCTCCCCAAGTTCGGTTCTCTCTCTGTCTCCGTATCTCTCTCTCTCTGTCAAAAAACAAACAAACAACAAAACACAAACAAACAAACAAAAAACTTTAAAAAGCTTTATTTTATTGTTTTAGAGGAGAGAGAGAGAGAGAA
>PVKE010040006.1:0-14775 GCA_004027555.1 Craseonycteris thonglongyai
CTTTGTTACTTTCACTTTTATATTCCACCTATAAGTGAGGTCATGTGTTTCCTGATTCTTTCAAATTAATTTACAAAGTTGGAGAAAAGCTGACTTGCATATGAACAGATTATCTATGAATTTTTTAATGATTATTTTCACACTACCAGAAAAGAATGCTTTGCTTTCACAAGTCTTAATAATAAATAATAAATCTAAAAGTTAAAGGCAAAAAATATATTCTAAAGTTACAAAGCAACTGCAGAAAATCTCTTGAATATATCTTGTTCTTTAATTTATAAGCAGGCTATGTAGCAAAGATCCACTTTCTAATTTTTACAACAATATTTACATTTTCCAAGGATATTTCCAAGAATAGAATATCCTGAACTTGAATACACTGAAATAATAAAAAAATGAATATAAACACTGAACATAAAAGAATTATAAAAATAATAAAATTTCCCCCAAATAAGAAAAATTGATTAATGTAATTTAAGATTTGTTAAATTTGGGATTTGTAAACATTACATTTGTCCCTACTTCATTCTTGGCTAACACACTGAATTCTCAGACAGAGAAAAAGTGGTTATTTTTCAAATTCAATGAATTAGAAATCAGAAGTACTCTAGAAAAGATTAACAAAGTGAAATTGATTCTTTGAGAAAAAAAGCCTAATAAAACAGACAAATCCTGGAAAAACTCGTCAAAAATGATAGAGAATACATAAACAATATTATGAATTAAAAGAAGGACTTACCCACATATAAAAACAAGACCAAAAAGATAAGTCTATCAATAGCTATAAGGCTACTGTTTGGAAAACTAAATTTATAAATTCTGAAAAATGTCTCATCAGAGTTGACGCAATAAGAAATGAAGAGCTTGAGTAATCTTATGCACACATTTGATAACATGTTCCCTCTTCGTGTTGACAATAAAAATGTGGAAGAAAAAAAACCTCCACACTGTGTTCTCTGAAATGCTGATAGAGCCTTACCTCCAGGTTGCTAGGACATTTTTAATCAACAATGTAACAGTCAGCTATCATGATTCTTAACTATACTCTCGATTGATTTATTCATGTAGATGTTTAGTGAGCCCTGCTTCCTCTCCCAAAGAGGAAATAATTAATGTTTCCTCCTGTACCACTAACGTGTTAACCAGTAGTTTAAAAACCTTCCTACTTTTCTCCTTCTTATTGCCCCTGCTTTCTTCGATGATTCCTTGTCTGAAAAACTACAAAAGCTTCCCAAATAATCTTTAGCCAATCACAATTAATCTTTCTACTAATCAATTTTGAAAATTTTTTAGAAATATGTTTCAAATTACAGGCCTAGAGTATACAGCCATTTTCAAAATTTCCAAAGAAATTCAATCTATCAATTTAATATGCTTTCTTGTATAAAATGTCAAGTTTATTCATTGATTACTTGGCATCAGACAAAGCAAGAAATCTAATTAATTCCTTGAGCAAACAAATGGATCACTTTTATTTGTTTATAAAAAAAACCCCAAAAACCCTAACATGTATTTACTTGAAAAACTAAAATTGTGTATAAATCTAATATTGTGAACAAATGTGGAACAAATGTGGAACTAATGGGGAAGCCGGATGGCTCAGTGGGTTAAGCACTCACTTTGCAGCGCCGGGGACCGAGGATCAAATCCCGGCCCCGGCCCATGCTGAACTGGGAACTCCCCCAGTTCAGTTCTCTCCCTGTATCACTCTCTCTCTCTCTCTCTCTCTCTCTGTCAAAAATAAGTAAATAAATAATATATTTTTTAAAAATGTGGAACTAATAATTCTCTCTGATCACTTAATACAAAATTATATTATTAGGTACTTTAAGATTTTGGCACTTAAGAATCTAATATTATAGCCTCAGAAATTAGTATCACTGAGTTCTGAGATAAATTTGAAGAAAACATAAATATAAATAAATACATGGGAAACAAAAACACATTCAATTTACACATCCTTTTTGGCAGTTGGTTAGAATGTCATCTTTTAATATATATCACGATAAACACCAGTGTCTATTAGATCTAAATTGAAGTTTCAATAACAAAATTGCATTTTAAAGTAGTAAAATTCTCCTATGACCAAATTATGAAACACTTTTGATATCTTTATTATGTAGTTAAAATGAAATTTAACAATGTAACTATCCATATTACTTTTCTTAGAGAAATATGAAAAAATATTTTTCAAAAATGTATTTGAAGAAACAGTCCTTGAAAAAGAGTAACACAGAACAACAATAACAACAACAAAAAAGGCACAAACCCCAAAGTAACACAAAAATACACACATACTCTCTCAAGTTATACATGATGAAATTGACTTAAAATATTCCTCTAAGGTATAAACATGATCATGTTCCATGTTCTCAATGAAGAATAACTAAAGGGAGAAAAATGATAAAAGACACACATACATTTGAAACTATCTTACTTAATTATTGGATAAGAAAGGGAATTTTGCAAATGAAATATATAGATGATCAACAAGCTAACATTTTCACTATATTTAGGTGATGCTAAAATAAGAAAACTGAATGAAACAAAAAATACTTCCAACACACACAAAAAACTCTTAAAATATTACTTTTGAAGTTTAGAGATCCTCTGAAATTTAAGCTTATCCCAACAGCTAGGACATAATGATATTCTATATATCAAGTGAAATTAATACAAGATGAGATGGCTCTTTCATCACAGCAGGTAGACTAAAGTTTAAAAAAAACTTGAATATAAATCAAGGTACTAGGCACTTAAAGGGCAACTCAAGTATGTAGCAATACAGAAATATTTATCTTGAACTGAGATTTTAATAGACTATATAATCAAAGGTACTTTTAAGAAATGACATTAAGAATAATTACTGAATTTAAAAAATGTCCCTTCTTCTGTTTCCTAAAGGGTATACTTGACTGGGTATAAACAGATTCCTTTAGTCTATTTATAATAATTACTATATTTATTTAAAGGCTACAGTGAGAGAAATCCTGCAATAGCCACATAATACGCAAATCTTATTTTAAATAATTCTCTTATGAATGCTAATGACTTCCTATTCTGACCTAAACATCTGCTTATGATTCCTCACTGTCTGTAAGAATGTACTTGGGTTTTCTGAAGTTTAAATACCACATATGAAAGCAGAAACCCATTTCCAGTTATGAATGCTACCATTTAAAATAAAATGCAGAGTATTACTTAAAGTAGAAAATATGTGTTTCTCATAATAGAAATATATATATAAGACTCTTCTAAGTAAATGTATTCATGGTTCATTTCTTCCCCAGAGATTAGCCTCTAGTCTGCCCTTATTGATAATACATTGAAAATCACAGCTGCAGTTGGATCCTTGAGTACGTTTATTACATTAGTTGATTTTATTTTATAGACAAAAAGAATCTACTTAAAATCTTCTATAGAGCTGATATCACTGAGTTCCAAGTGGAATACTTTTCTGAGCTGTCAGATGCCACCTCCTTAATCTCCATCAAACCTCTAGAATAGTGGTCAATTTCCCCTTCACTAAGAAATGTACTGACAATTTCAGAGTAATTACTGCCAGGTTGTTAAATTATGAATGATTGTTTTACTATTTTGTATAGTCCAGATTTTGAACAATAAAAATGTATTACATTTTTTCTTTAAAAAATAAAGTCTTATACAAAAAGCTATATTCAGTATGGGATACTGAATTATAAGATACAAAGATTACTCTGTTATAGTTGGGCTCAAATATTTTTTCTTAAAAATATATAGTATTAAAAATAAAAGTTTGTTACAAAAATGTTGAATGGCCTTATAATGTATCTATGTCTATCCATGGACTGCTAAATATATTAATTTTTAATTCCATCTCATCAAACTACATAATCATCTCAATAGATCAATAGATGCAGATAAATATTTTCATGATAAAAAACAAATAAACCTCAAACTAGGAATAAAAGAACACATTGATGAAATAGAATTGTAATCTAGAAGTACATCCTTATGTTTATGGTCAATTGATTCTGAACAAGGGTGCTTAGACCATAAAACAAGAAAGAATAATCTTTTCAGCAAATGGTGCTGAGACAACTGGATATTCACATGTAAAAGAATGAAGCTCAACCCCTTCCTCACACCGAACACAAAAATTGACTTAAAGTGGATCACAGATCTAAACATAAGAGCTAAAACTCTAAGATTCTTAGAAGAAAACATAGGAAGAGATCTTTGTAGTCTTGGTAAGGTAATGCTTTTAGATATGATGTTCATACCACAAGTGAGAAAGAAAAAAATACATAAACTGAATTTTCAAAATTAAAAATATTTGTTCTTCAAAAGACACCATAAAAAAAAGGTGAAAAGACAATTCACCTAATAGGAGAAACATGTTTGCAAATCACATACCTGAAAAGAAAAATTGTATCCAAAACATGTAAAGCATTCTCATAACTCAGTAATTTAATAATAGACCATCTTATTTTAAAGTGGGTAAAAAAAAATCTAAATAGAAATTTCTCCGAAGATGTACAAATGGCCCATTAGTACGTATATGAAAAGATGCTAACTTCATTATTCACTGGGCACATGTAAATCAAAACCACAATGATTCCACACACACATCAGGATAGCTATAACAAAAACACAATGACAGCTGTTGGTGAGGATGTAAAAAAATTGGAATCTTCGTATATTTCTAGTGGAAACAACTTGGTTCTTCCTTAAAATGTTAAACTTAGTGTACTATATGACCCTATAACTCAACACCTAAGTATATAAGATATGGATGTATATATATACACACATATGTATATCAAGTGAAATGAAAACATACATCTACCCAATAACTTATACATGTATAGTATTATAGCAGCTTTATTTACAATAGCCAAAAAGTAGAAGTGACTCACCTAAATGTCCCTTAACCAATTAATGAATGAATGAAATATGTCTATACAATGAAATATTATTTGCCAATAAAAAATAAAGAACAAAGAATGAAGTTCTGATACATGACACAACATGGATGAATCTTAAAAACATTATGCTAAGTCTGAGAGGCTAGTCACAAAAGACTACTTCTTATATGATTCCACCTAAAAAGAGATGGACCAAATAGGCAAAAAATAAAGCATAGTAGTTGTTGCTCAGCATTGGGAAAAAGGGGATAATTAGCAAGGAGTCACTGCTAAAGTTACACTGTGGTGATGCTTGTACAACTCTGTGAATATGCTTAAAAAACATTGAAATATTTTAAGTGAGTGAACTGAATGATATATGAATTATATATATATTTTTTTAATCTTTTCACATTTATAGAGAGAAATTATCTTTTTGTCTTCAGTGCATAGTTATTTCTATTTTACTTTTTGACAGATAGAGAGAGAGACAGAGACAGAGACAGTTAGAGAACCGAACTGTGGGAACACCCCAGTTCAGCACATGGGTCCTGCCTGGGCTGGAGCCGGGATTCGATCCTCGGTCCTCATGGCCTCAAAGCGAGCGCTCAACCCGCTGAGCCGTCCCGGCTTTCCCCTGAATTATATTTTAATGGTGCTATATTTTTAAATGTCCATCTCAGTACTTTCCCACAAAGAAATATTACATCTTCATTGTCTCAAACACCAAAAATGTAAATCTTGGGACTTTCTTTCTACTACACCACCTTATTTACCTGGCAGTATCAAATCTCATGGAATTGATCTCAATTACCGGTATCTTGTTTAAATCAGCTCTACCCTTCTGAATGTCCACTGCCTCTGGTTTGCTGAGTCAGTCATAGTTTATTGTCTAAATAATCACAGAAGTTTCCCAGAAGTTCCTGCTGCAAGTTGTCAGTCTCTATTCTCTCCAGAATCAAAACACTGAGGGGCAAATCCTCCAAGAGCCTCACTCCTGAATTCACTGCTTCACCCAGAATTAGCAGACAGACCATATGAGAGCTGGGAGGACCTTTTGCTAGATTAGCTTCTGAACTAAAGTCAAAAGGCATTTTCTAAGAACTCTTGAGACTCTACAATTGTAAGTCCAAAAAATTTTAACTTACCATCAAAAATATTTGGCCCACATTATGTAGTAACAGATCATTAATTAACCAAAATGAAAAAGTACTTTCTACTACTAATGGAGAAAAAAAAACATGAGTACTTCTATTTAAAATCTAAGGCACACGTATGATCAAAAACAAAAGAAAATATGCTCAGTTAGACACTGTTCACAACAAAATGTATAAATCTAAATTTGTAGATTCAAGGATTTATTAGAGTGAATCATAATGATTTTTCAACAATAAGGTTATATGAATTAGTAATGATGTCATACATTTTTGTGTTGGCAAATTATGTTCTCAGCATATACATCCTAAGTAATTAGTATGAAATTACACACACACATACACAAAGTTGCTTATCAGTCTCATCTCTACCATTTTCAATGTATTTTAATAGATGTTTAAGGGGAATTACAAAAGTAAGTGTCTAACAATCAATTACTTTATATTTTGTATTTGCCTCCAGTTTGTCTCTAAAGTTTGAGAGATATTTGATTCATATTTTAAAATATAGCTTATTTTCATATATAGTATGTTGAGATACAAAATATAATAAATAGCTAAAAATATAGAAGCTTTTAATAAAATCCTATATAAAATATATACCTAAGTTTTTAATTATATAAAATAAGTTCCTATGAAAATATTTGAAATTGTTCCTGTAAAATATTTGAAAAATATTTGAAATGAACACCAGATACATGAATTAGTTTTAGACTCTGATATTTACAATTGCATTATAACTAATTTCTGAAATTGGAATTAGCTGTATTAGTATGATAATGTAAATTAATAACTATAATGCTCACTTCTTCTAAAGACTTTTAAGTAATTAGTTAAGAAAGATATTTTTTAAGTATCTAAGTGCAAAAATACAATTTACCCTTACATAATAACCACAGAAAATTAAAAGACAAAGCACAAATCTCAAACGTATCTGTATATGTTGTGCACAACAATGTAAGTTGTTATCAAAACATATCCATATACAGAACAAATTTAGCTTACTCAATTAGAAGAATTCAGAACAATTTTCTTAGAAATTTCTCAGGAAACTGTCCACTTTTCTTACAGTAGGAACTCAAATAAATAATCAAAGAGAATCAAAACTTCTGCAAAGCATATAATTAGAAAGTATAAGAAATAACCTACAGTTACATGCTTGGAGTGACAAAACCCTTGGTGTCTTACACCAGACTAATGTCATATGACAACAATCCAGTTTCACTTAAAATAATGTAGGAAGTAGAAACCTTTTACCACTGCCGCCAACATCATTCAAATGGAAATATACGTACCTGCCCACACCAACCATATTCCAGCATTGTAGAGCTGGAGAATATAAAGTTTTCAAGATTCTGAATATGTGTGGAAAAGCTGTTGATTCACTCAGACGGAATCTGCTATTTTCCCTCCTTAAAGAGTATACCAACTACAACTTTTTACTTAGCCATCAACATTGCCACAATCCCAAGCTTTGTTGTCATGTACTCTTACAGCTAAAAACCTGTTGATAATGAACCTGAGCCCATTATTTTGAGTCAATGAATTGAAAGAAATAGGGCAAAGAATGAAAGCCACAGGGCCAATTACGAACATCCTTTGATGTATTACTTGCTAGCACCCACCATATCACTTTGTGTCTTTGTCTTGATTCCCTCTGTTACTCATTAATTATTCTGGAAGGGTTAAAGGTCAGAGAGCTAATTGTACAAACTGTCTTTCTTGGTAGGAATTCTCCTTACTCGGACACTTTCCCCAACTGTGCCCAGCCACCTTGCCTCATGCCAATTAACCCAATTCTTGGCATTTTTGCTTGGCTTCCAGCATCTTTTTATACTTTGCCTAAAATATTTGCACAAGGTTACCTACAGAATAAACTAAGGCAACCTGTAGATTTGGATCAATCTTAAATCGTGATGTAATCTTTTCTAAACATCTAATGACAATTAATATATTTCTGTAGTAATTACTTCATAAAACATTATTTACAGTAAGTAAAAATATCCTAATTAGTTGAACATTTAGGAGCATTAGGTTATTCTGCTGTCCTACACAAGTCACAGCCCATTCTGATCAAAATGACTTTTTGAACATTCATGAGAAAAGATCTTGATTGAGCAGATTCAATTTTTATACAATAGGTTGATGAGGTCTCTATAATATCTGAACTAACTTTAATATGATCAGCATATTTAAAGAAATCGATTTGTGAGTTACAGTTTCTGGAAATTTTCAACATTTGACCATTATTATAATTCTGAAACACAATTCCAAAAATAAAAAAAAATCATGTCTTATAATGTTTCCTGGGATGTATAAAGCAGGCCATGCCCTTATATTTCTTTATATTATTCTAAATCTTTTTAAGAATTTATTTGTTGTTTGTTATACATATCAGTTTCAATAACTATCTGGCATATGTCTACAAGCATCTATTCCAGAGCTGCACCCATTAAGCATTTGACTTATTTTCAGTTGTTGCAGTTGTGTTTTCATTGATCAGCAATTATTGAACATCTACTACCTATCAAGGATTTTCTGGCTTCTGTGAATAATGAATTAGAGTTTCTGCCTTCAACAGAACTTCAGGCTAATGGAATTGTCAAAAAAATCAACTCATTAAGTACGATAAACAGAAGCCAACTTGAAAAAGAAGCCCATTGACAAATAAAACCATTAACTTGAATAAAAAGGAGCTAAGCATGCAAAGAGCAGGGAACAGGGAACTGCTCCTCATTAGAAGTAAACTGAGTTTCAGAAATTGAATTAAGTCCATTTTGTAATACAGGGAGAGGGAGAAGAATGGCTGGGAATTAGATCTAGAAGATAGATACAAACCAGACCATGTAGGATGGGGGTGTCCAACCTTTTGTCTTCCCTGGGCCACATTGGAACAAGAGGAATTGTCATAGGCCACACAAAAAATATACTAACACTAATGATAGCTGATGAGCTAAAAAAAAAAAAAAAAAAGTGCAAAAAAATCTCATAATGTTTTAAGAAAGTTTGTGGGGGAAGCCAGGATTGCTTAGTGGCTTCACTGCACAGCCCCAGGGACTGAGAATCAAATCCTAGCCCCTGCCCATAGGGATCCATATGCTGAACTGAGGTGTGCTTTCCATGCAGGAAGCCCTCAATTTCGTTATCACCTCCCTCCCCCATGACCCTGGTTTGGCCCCTGGCTTGAAGGGGTGTTCCTCCCACGCAGGAGGCCCCTAGACTAGTTCCTGCTCTGTGTAGACCCTGCCCACCTGTGTGGAACAAAACCATATTGAAAACTGATGATGTACAACTACGGAGACTGTTCTTGGCCCTCCCCCTTCTCTCTGTCTCTGTTTCTCTGTGTCTGTCAAAATCAATTAAAAAATTAAAAGTAAAAAAAGAAGAAAGTTTATGGATTTGTGTTGGGCAGTATTCAAAATTGTCCTGGGCCGAATGTGGCCCACAGGCCATAGGTTGAACAAGCTTGATGTAAGGAGTTTAGACAATGATAAATTATATTTTCTTTAAGAAGCAATGCATGTGATATGGTTAATTTTTGTACTGCTGAAAAGAATACAGCAAAGAGTTTTTAAATTCAGAAAGAAGTGAAGTCAGGGATCAGTTTTTAAGTAGAAATTTCATAAATCTACTTACTTCTGTGGTAAAGAGTATTCATTGCATATACCCATAAACCTTTACTTGAAAGTCTAGTTTATGGAACTAGTTTGATCACATGAATTGCATTTGTTAATCTCCATTAAACAGATGATAGAATCTCATAACCACAAAGCACATGTGTCAAAAGAATAGGTTAATAACCTTTTGCCTTAACGTAAAAATAGGTTTAAAAGCCCAAGTTATATAATTGTTGAAGATTTTTAAGGTTTGTTTACAGATTTTATTAAATGTTGTAAGAATAAGATAAATCCAAGATGAAGCTAAAATGAAATTATTAGACCAATGATTCACTCAAATTTACATAGCTGTCACCTTTTCTGTCACCTGAAACTGTGTATAAAATGTATTTGGTTAGTTTGCAGTGCTATCAATGACAAAACTTTTCAGATTGACCTTTTGATAAAGCTAACACAAAAATAACCAACTGTGATTTCAAGGTGATTAACTACATCTTTGTAACCTCTCTTTTGTAAGATGCTCTAACTTAACAGTAGGTGCCAAAAATAGTTTCATGAATTAATTCACTCTTGCATAACATCTGCAAAAATACATCTTTCAGAGCCTGTGGCTTGTCTATTCCTCATTTTTAGAATGCCTATTATTCTCTTTTAAATTTAACTTCTCTTGCCCATGATTTATTATGATATTAAGCTATTTTAAAACAAAGATTAAAGGTAAATGATAATTTTTAAAAAATAGTTTCATTCTCATGATTTTCTTCTCTTCACTCAAAGTTCCCTACTTGAAGTAAAGAGGGGTGTTCTAGATTGATGTTAGCTGCACAGGCCAACCCTCACCACCCAGAATCCAAAGAACTAATTTCTTCATTACAGTCCCTTAATGTCCCCTGGCCCAGTTTATCAAACTACATATTTCTCTCTATTTCTGGCTTGTCAAGTAATGGGCCCTTTCCTAAAATAATAATACCATATTTAGAACCAGAGACTTTGAGAAGGCCAACTCCAAATGGCCACTCAATCATCCTTGTCCTCAGTTTTCAAGATCTTGAATGTTCCTTTACCATTACCCTCCTCCCCTGTTTTCCAAGTTGTAATGCTATAAGATACTGCCTTTCCTCCCAAAGACTTGTTAACAAATGCAAAGTGACAATATCAATACCTTGAGAAAGTGGGATCATACCGTTAGAGATGAAGTTCTAAAAGAGGAGTAACTCAGCATGGAACAGAAAAGAAAGTGGAATGTGTGGCCAAGTCACGATTTTAAATTTTCCTCCCCTCTTTATAAACTACTAGTAATTGGCTTGCACTAAACTGGAATGAAAATAATATAACTATGTAGTTTCTCCTCACATATTTGCCTCCTCACATCTCATATAATTATTCTTCCAACATATTTCTTTCTGACTCTCTAGGTGGGACAGGTTTGAATTTACCAAATATTATAAATGTGAAATAACATCATTTGGTCTGCACCTCTAATAACTGAGCTATTTTTAAACTTACTAATGCTCCAATTTAATCTGCCAATAGTTGGACCATTACAGCAAATTTTATGGCAAAATTGGTACATAATCAATCCACAACCAGAGATGAGGGAAGCGAGGATATCTCAGCCAATGTTAAAAACTTCCAACTAAAACTAGATGCCACCAACTTTATTCTTGGGTCCAGAATTTTATCTCAATAAAACTGTGCTTAAAATACACTTATTTATTCGGAATAAACAATATCTAAAATGTTGTTAAGTATTTTATTAAACCATTTCGTACATTCAATATAATTATTTCTCTCATAGGGGGCTGTTTACTTGAAAAATGGACCTTCTAAAACACGTATCTTATCAAAACAGAATGTCTAGGATACTAAGAAATCTAGACTAGTATTGCCTCTGTTATATATATCCTACTCTTTATATCTAAACTGAAAATACATATAATAAAAGACCATCATTTTATATTCCTTCATGACTTCTCCAAAGTGCATTAAGATTTTGACCCACAAGTTATAAGATGCCCCACCAATAGAACTTCAAATATTCTCAGATATAACTCCTTTCTTACAAATTCCATACACAGCAAATTAGAGTGTGACTTTCACTGTTCATGTGTTAACATCATTCTTTCCTACCTAGCAATGGTTTCGAGGGTAGATGAGGTAGAAGGTATCCAAAAACAAAAGTTTCTTTCCAGCAGAAGAAAGAAAAAAACCTTAGTGTTCAGAAAAAAAAAAAAGAAAGAAAATCTTTCAACCTATAATCAAAGGCCTCTAGTAACAAGATTCTCAAAACTGTTCTGCTGTTGGATCATTATAATAGCTTACGTGGTCTCCATTTTAATGTATAAATCACCACATGCTAACATGATAATTAACATGTTCATTTCTGTCGTTCATTCCTCCTTCTGGAATAACATGAAATGAGATTTTTCCCATAGAACAATCCTGCAAAAAATACTTGCTATTGCATTTCCTTTCCATCAAATCTCTGAGATAAATGTGTCCTTATTCCTTTATCATTCTTAGTATGACTTTGTCATCAAGCTCTTCAGGATCTTCTTTACTTCAGCTTGTGTGCCTGCTATTCCCTCTACCTCCTGGTTCCTTGCTGCTCCAGGTTAACAGGCTGTCTCATTCACCAGATCTTGACCCAGGGATTATGCTCTATGGGACACTTGCTCTAACACTCCCAAGGAATGGCTGGGAGAACCACTCTCCCCTCACCTTTGGTGTTGCCATTGAACTGTGCGCTGACCCATTATGAAATTTATAGAGTGTATTGTGACTCTCTCTTTTTTCTCTGTCCTTCCAGTTCGACTGTTGACTCTCTGATGGACAGGAACTGCTGAAATGTATTACTACTTCTTCAAAATTCAGCACATGGTAGCCAGAGAATGAGGCTGGATGATGAATATCTGTGTTCTTCTGTTATATATGAAATGAAAATGAGAGCAGTATCAACCTTTTGAGGCTATGATGTACATCAATTGAGTCATATACTTATGAAAAGTCCCTACTACATATGAGTAGGAAAGTTTTCATAAATCTTGGTTATTAATCTTTTGTGATTAACTAAATTCCTTTTCATTTCATTTTCACTTAAGCTAGCATTAAAGTATGCCTCCACAATTTTGTATTTATAGTGTTGATTTTTCAAATATAAATGAAAAGCTTAACATTTATATTTGTTACTTATCTTAATCAATTATTTCAGATAATTGAAATATGTATGCATTTAGTATCTTCACCTAAGATATGAATGAGAAACATCATATAAAATATATATTATATACAAATAGAATATATTATATATATTTAAGTATATGTGAGGGCTGTCCAGAAAGTAGCCAGCTGTGTAACTATTCTCATTATATTGAGAATGGCTGCATTTTTCCAGATAGCCCTCATATATATACTTCATGTGTGTGTGTATATATGTGTGCGTGTGTGTGTGTGTGTGTGTGTGTGTGTGTGGTCTCACCACTGAGGTTGAAGGGGAAACTACTAGAAATTTTATTGCTATTTACCTTTTTCTCAAAGATAGAAGATAAAACTATTTTTATTTGAAAATAATTACTATAATATGATGAGTATAAATTTTAAAATAGAAAATATACACATGTTTTATGTGCTTTATAATAGAGTCATGCAATGTTAAAAGACTGGACATTCTAGAGACCTGAACTGAGGACTTAAAAGAGAATACATGGAAAATACTCTTTCTTCCAATTCCTTACGCATAAATCCTCTAAGGACATCCATTACAGACATCAGAATTGTGTGAGGAATATCGAATAATATAGTGGAAGAGAGCATTAGCATCAAGAGTTGTTTCCTTTCTAAAATCTCATGGGTGGGACTACACAGAGCTTTAATTTTTGTAAAACATATTAAATGATGTAAGATCCTAAATAAAAGCCAGTACTGTGCAAATGATAAAATAAAATTTTATTCCTGCCATTCACATAGAAGTTTAGGACAGTGATTTCTCTTATTTGCTTTTCCTCCAGTTAAGTCATCTCTAACAGGATATTCTTAATATATAGGCAATTCATTAACATTTATGATGTCTCTGCCATAGGAAAATCAGCATTCTTTATTTACAAAATCGTTCCATGGAAGAAAAAGAACAGAAACTCAGGACCTTATATAAACAAAGATAACTGGCTTCCAAACAGATGTCAAAATTGACTGAGTTGCACTGTAAGTGGAGAAATATCTCCAACATAAAATTTTAAAATAAAAATAAATAAGAACTCTAATCGCTTAACTCAATTCACAAAATCATCCAAGATTGAAAATGCACCTGTCCAAACTGCCCTTTTTATAAACATATGTCTCTTTATTTGTATGGGAAAAATATTGTACATTTGCAAAAGCTTTAAAAAAAATTCCTAACCACAATAAAAAGAGAAAAGCAATTGTACAAATATAGTCATCACCTTTAACCGTTAAGCTAAACTGGAGCAGCCAAAACAAAATAGCTTCAAGGCTAGAATCTTGATGCCAACTTTAGCCCAGAGCAAATTTTTATACTGACAGTGTTTGTTCTGGAAAGTGGTGCTCTAATGAAAACATTGTCAGATCTTTGTCTCCAGTGAAGCTACTAGGTGCCCCATAAAAACAGAATTCAAACTTCCAAACACAGGGGCCTTTTTTACCTACTAATTGTCCTTTCAGAGATCAGAGGTCATCCCAATGTCTCCAGTGAATTGCCAGTGAACTCAGAAAGCACCCTTTCACATTACCCTAAGGTTCAAGTGGAAAGAATAAATGGCAGAAGTTAGATGTTACCCTTCGGTTCTTCACATTTTTCTTTCTTTAACGCAAGTTACAACTTGAACTTCACCTAAGAAAGTCTACAGACTCTATTCTATTAGCCGTAATAGGATTAAAACCCTGCTTTGGAAATACAGATTTCAAGAGACAAAAATCTTGGCAAATACTATACATCTCCATAAATTCCATTCATGCTAAAATAAATATGTCACCCGAGGCAAAATAAGCATCATCAGATATTTTAGCATTTTATATTTCAACTAAGGTATGTTTTCCCATTGTAGTGAATTTTTAAAACCTAAAATTTAAAAGAAAGATTTGGGTGTGTGTGTGTATTAAAAG
>PVKE010040007.1:0-14774 GCA_004027555.1 Craseonycteris thonglongyai
TTGATACATACATATCTACCTGATGTAGTCTCTAGAAATCACTGTATCCTCTCCCAACCTGGATTCCCTTATATTTCTAAAAGGAGAAATTACTGTTCACTGAATATTATGCATACTTCCAGAAGCTTTTAAGCTGTGTGCATACTTATTCTTCAATCTATATTTCCTTGGTCCCACTCTCTCTCATAATAAAAATACCTAATGATAATATATGATGTAAATCCTGCACTATCTCATCTATGATGCTGACATAGTGAACATCATTCATTTTATAAGAATGAATTATTCACATTAATTCTCCACATTGTATGCTCTATGGGTAATATTAAAGTGTTCAGCATTTAATACTATTTTATTTCTTTTTCTTCTATGAGCCAATATTTTTTCTATAGGCAGTTACTCTGCCTTGTTTTCTGTATTTCCAGAAAGTGATAAAATTAAAAATCATTAAATAAGCTAATATGTCTAAATAGCATAGGGACAATCTTGGAGAATGTTTTTATAACATTCTTACTCTCCCTCCTCTTCCTTCTATATCAATGTTTCCTTCTTAATAAGTTAATACATGACTAAAGTATAAATAACTGAAAGTTAGAAGATGAAAGCTATTCCTTACTTAAAGAGGCAAGCGTTCCCCCACATCCACCTTTTACATTTAATTCTGCTATAAAATTCCTCCTAATTCTCTAGGTGATTTAATATTATTTTGGTCTATAAATGTTTTTAAAATAAAGAAGCATCAATTTAATTTTCAGTAATAATGGATGAGTTAGCATTAAACTAATCTTCCCACAGCTAACATCTATAATTTCTGAATTAAAATATATATATATTTACACATATATGTATGTGTATATATGAATAAATTATGTATATATTAAGATCCTTTAAAGCAGAAAAAGGGCAGGAATTAAGTAAGAAATTATCCTTAACCAACTGAGAAATGGGTGAGATTATCAGATATGCAGATTTTTTCTGAAGGCACTCTCCAGGAGCTATGCAAGATGTCTGGACCTCGAATAGAAAAATGTGTCTTACTATTTGAGGAGTTGGAGAAAAAAGTTAATACAAGAGAGCTACTATGTAGTGGATAAATGCTCTGAAAAGAAAAGTTACAGAAAGAGGTTAAAAAATCTGTGTGTAAACACCTTTCATATATTTACATGACCCCGAATTATACAGAAGTGTGAGAGAGTACAGGAAAAGTTAGTGACAGAAGATAATCGCTAGAAAACTGAAAAAACAACTAGGAACACCCAGTGCTTCTACAATCAAGAATCCAAGCAAAATTAAAATTTGCTATACCTGTGAAGAAATAGGAAAATGTGACCATCAGTCAAGATAAAAAAGTGACTAGAAAAAGAAAACAAACAGAGGTTGAAATTTACAAAAAACCACTTTAAAACATTTATTTTAAATACATTGAAGAATTCAATGGAAATTACAGTCCCTTTGAGTAAATGTGTATTATTCATCACTGTGAAATAAATAAAATGCAAAAGAAGCAAACTGAAATTCTAGAATTGAGAAGCAAAATATCAAAATGTATAGACCTAACAGCTTATTGGAGGTTGCAGAAAAAAAGTGACTATATATTTTAAGCCAAGACAGACCACTAAAAATTTTAAAACTAGCGATAACAACATTTTAGTAATGAACAAATCATCAGTTTCCTGTAGACACTTTTAAGTAGCAGAATGTATACAACTGTAGTCTAGGATAAGTCTAGACACAACAAGGCAGAAAAAAAAAATTGAAAATTAATGATTTAATATTTCCAAAATGTGATGAGAACCACACTTTTACTGATAAAAGTTCAGTGAACCCTAACCAATGTAAAACTAAGAAAATTACATCCAGGTACATTATAGTCAAAATGCAGAAAAATTAAGACAAATAGAAAATTTTGAAAACAATCAGAAAAAATGAAAAAGTTATATACAGGATAAGAATTATACATGAATAATTATTGGTTTTTATTTTAAAAAAGGACTAGAAGTCAATGAAACAACATCTTTAAAATACTGAAAATAAAATAAAACAATACTGTCAACTAAGAATTCTAAAAAATTAGTATGTGCCTGATAGCAAATAATCTATCACAATTTGGGGATACCTTCAATAAATTAATATATACAATACTGATATCACAATTACTGAATACATGTTCTAGCAACCTAAATATATAATAATGTATCAATAGTAGAGTTTTGTCATTCTATGAATTTAGGTGAATTTTTACTATAGCCAATAAAACTAATTGCCTGTATCTGCAGAACAGTGTTTATTAGATACTATTTCATTACCTCCAAAACACAGAAAATTAAACTTATAGAGGAAAAAAAAACATTACTGTTAAAGAATTAACACCCAATACATAAGCCTAGACCTGAAAATAAAATGATGGCTCATGGGAGTACATGACTTTTTTGGGTGTTTGTATAGCATGTGTTACTTTACATATAATGTATTTACATATAATCCTGAGACTGTCCTTATTTTTTAATAATATAAGAAATAGATTTAAATATTTCCAATGTAAGCTATAGCCATTTGATATACTGAATTATAAATTAATCATTTATTCTGCAAACATGTAGTAATATTAAGTTTCTCTAATTTGCATGTATTTATGCATTATTGTTTTTATTTATGCCTTAACACAAAAACTTCCTACTCAAAATAAAGGCCATTGATACACTTTTTTTCTTCTTAGTTAAACATATTTCTTTTCATTAAAATACGTGGTTATTTGAGAAAAATAGATTTTAGCACCATTGACAGATCACTAAAATAACAAAAAATACTGCATTTTAAAATCACTCTTCATCTTACAGAGAAACTTTGAACTGATTATTTCTAAGAAAATTACAATTAATATTTCACATTCAAAAAGTAAAACGATACTTTGTCTTTTCTTCTCAGATATTGTGTTAGTGGTTTGATATTAGTGTATTAAGTTATTTATTTCCTTATGAAATAAAAAGTAATGTTTTTCCATGTTTATTACAATTCATACTAAAGGATAAAATATAATATTTATTAAATTAATCAATGAAATGATGAATTATAAAACAGTGTAACAAACTTTAATGAACTTTCTATTATTGTGCTACAACTTCTGTTCAAAATCACACAGTTTTTAAAGATGCACTATCCAACTTCTTGGAAAAATAAATTTTGCATCAACAAATTAATTTAAATTGCCTATATTTAATATAATGTGTATTAAATTGATTTATACTATGTAGTACAAAACAAAATAAATATGCTAAAATTAAATTCTAGAAAATGGTGTGGAACTGTTCATTAAAATTGAGACTTCTGGGGAAGCCGGGATGGCTCAGTGGGTTAAGCGCTCACTTTGCAGCGCTGAGGACCAGGGATCGAATCCCGGCCTCGGCCCATGTGGAACCATATGCTGAACTGGTAGCTCCCCCAGTTCAGTTCTCTCTCTGTCTCTGTCTCTGTCTCTCTCTCTGTCAAAAATCAAAAAATAAAAAAATTGAGACTTCCTTTCTCCCATAGTAAGAGAGTTTAACCATCATCTATGGCTATCTAGACATAGAATATATTTTCCATTTTTTTAAATTGTTACTTCTGAGTATATGAGAAACCCTAAATATACACAAATGGAAACAAACATTGTGCACCAACTGAACCTCACTTAATAAAAAAAAAATTTCTCCCCTGAAATTTATCTTTTCTTTTTCTGAGATCTCATTCCTGAACATGCCAGGAATCATCCATGAAATAGTAAATATGAACAGTATTCCAGTAACATGGTGGAAGAAATCATTCTTGAATAATGGAGCAAAGACATTCCAAAAATTTTAACCACTCATCTCAAAAAGAAAACTTAAAAAAGAAACCTCTATGATTTTGTTTAGCCACATATAGTATGAACTTATTGATTAGAACCTATTAGCAAATAAATAGTTATAACAACTGAAAAAATATAAACAATAAAGAAAAAGTATAAAAAATAATTAAAAAATGGTTTTCAAAGAGGTAATACATTATAACAATGACAATTTTTTTCTGAATACTATATCTTAATTGTATTATATAAAAAACTACCCAAAGTATAGAAATATATATAATGGAATTATTCATTATATCACATTTTACCCAAGAAAATAATATTCCCAATAGAGATGAAAGCATATTTCTATGATGTGAAAATTATTTTTCTAAAAGTACTTTATAGCTATCTATCAAAATTAATATAACACATACACACATAAATTAAGGGTTGTTATATACTAGCACAAATTTCTTATTAGACTGTTAAATCATGTGATTACTAATTTTAAGATATATCCACACAATCTCAAGGTATAGATGTCTTTTTTTTCTAATAAAAATCATAAAGGCATTTCACTCAAAACACCTTTTTTTTGTCTTATTCAACCTGAAGAACAGAAATATATTACATCCTGAAATAAGTCATTGGTGCCATAAAACTGCCAGTTATAACAAAATATTAAAATTCATTTTATTAAGAAAATATTTAGTTTTGGTAATTCTCTGAATTTTCTCTACATGAATCCATCATGAACCTTCAGTAGAATATATTCTTTAAGCTGACACTTCAGTTATGGTTTTGGCAGATGGCAGAAAGATGACAAAAAAAAAATGTTGTGTTTTGCAAGTCAGTGGGAATTATGCAAAGCATGCTTTAATGGAAGACAGCTAGTGCATCTCCAAAATCCTCTGACCTCACTGGGATATAAATAAGATTCTAACTTGAGCATCCAAATTAATCAACACATTTTTCACATGTGCTTACTTAAAAAGTAGAAAAAATAGCCAGCCTGGCTTATAAGTATTGCCCCCCCTCCCCACGTTATAAAATGTATAATATTAAAATAAAAGATGCATTTATCATTTTCCTTCAGTACTGGTCTTCCTGCTAAGGTTCAGCTAATTTTGTCATCTTTGAAGAAAAATAAATGATAAGTTAAAATGGTCACTATGTAACTGATCTTTATTAGACTGAAATTTTTTGAAATATTAAAACTTTTCTAAGTAAAACTATAAGAAATATTAGAGGCTAGCATTCATAATTTTAGAGGAAAAACTGTAGAGTGAATTATGCCAATAAAACTACATAATATCCCTATGGTCAATTTGGTAGATGTTTTGCTTTGAAATTTCAAATACGAGCAAGCATTGCAGCAAATATTGTGAAAAATATCAAAATAAATTTGATAGAAAAATTTATTTAATTAGTTAAAAACCTTTAGGACTTTATCAAGTTGTTTTCAGCTATAATCCTTATCTACTAGAGCATTCTACTTGTTTGAATAACAAAAGCAGTACCAAAAGTGAACACATTTTGCAAGATGAACATTCAAGGAAGAATAATGTATTAAAGAATAAAGATATATAATTTTCAAAAGCTTACTATTTATCACCAATCAAAACTGTCTTTCATCCCTTTCCTATTTATGACTGCCACTATAGAATAACTAGAATTTTACCCCTAATTATAAATAAAAGTTAAGTGAAATTTGCCATACTATAACATAAAGAGCAACAGATTTTGTTAAAATAATTTTATAGTTTGAAATATATAATTACTCTGATAATAGATGGTAATTGCAGTTTTAATTCTTCGATATTGTGCAAAGCCATACAATAACAAGGGAACATTTTCATTTCCCTGTGTCTTTGTAAAACTTTCTTACCAATTGATTGAGGAAAAAATACTTAAAACATTCCCTCCATTTTTTTAACTATAAAGTTAGTATATTAATTCCTTCCTATATTCATACTGTATGTTTTCCATTTGCGTTAGTTTCCTATAACTGCTATAACAAATTTCCTCCAATGGTGGTTTACAACAAAAGACATTCATTCTGTCTTCTTGAGGCTAAAAACCTGAAATCAAGGTGTTGACAGGGTTCTACTTTTTTTCTGAAGGGTGTAGAGAAGACTCCTTTCCTGCTCCTTCCTAGCTTCTGGTGTCTTCTGCAATCCTTGTAGAACCCTGATTTGTAACAGCATAAATCCAATCTCTGCTTTCATCCTCACATGATTTTCTTCTCTGTGTGCTTTCTCTACTTTTAAGGACCTCTGTAAGATGTAGGCCCCACTTTAATCTAGTCTTATGTTAACTAGCTCTCCCAAAACCCTATTTACAAATAAGACCACATCTTGGGTTCTGGGTAGACATAAATTTTGTCTATTGGACTCACTCACTACACTATTATAGTCTTATTAAGAATTCCGTGGGGATGCCAAGATGGCTCAGTGGGTTGAGCACTCACCTTGCAGCCCCAAACTCTTAGGATTGAATCCCGGCCCCAGCCCATGTGGTCTCATATGCTAAACTAGAGTGTGCCCCCAGTTTTCTTTCCTATGTGGGAGGCCCCCAGTTCATCTCCCACCTACACATGCTTCTCACGTGGGAGGCCCCTGGCTCATAGGGGTGTGCCTCCCATGCGGAGGCTGCTGGCCAGTTCCTGTCTTGCACAGCCCTGAATCCCCAGCCAGGTTCCTGCCTTGTACAGCCCTGTACCCACCGTGGAACAAAACTATGTAGAAAAATCAATGACATGTAACTATGAAGACTGCTCTGGGCCCTCCCCCTTCTTTCTATCTCTCTATGTCTCTCTCTCTGTCAAATTTTTTTTTTAAAAGCATTCCTTGGTTTTGTTGTTCTTTTGAATATAGAATTTTATCTAATACCATTTGCCATCCAAGAGTCCTGATAATATTTTCTTATCTCAGATTCTTGACTTTGTTTTTTAACTTCATAGCTTTGTTAAAGTTGAATGTTGTAAAGGAAACCAACCCCATTAGAGACCTTTCCTAAGAATAGGTTTTGTGCCTTCAATTTGGGAATGGTGAAGTAGCTTAGAACAGACCAACAGGACAGCCAAATACAATGAAAAAAAAAACAGTGATTTAATTAAAATTATTCATGCTTTAAAAGTTTTAGATCACTGTTCAATCAAAAATTTATGAGAACATCTAATTTAAGCCATGATGAAGTAACTAAGACCAGGTTTATCATGTACCATAACTATGTTAAAGAGATGCTACCTTTTAGTTATTAAAAAATATGCTATATGTGGCTGTCATTATGAAGCAAGGAAAAGAAATGAGATAAAATTAATATCACCCAGCTTTCTGTCTGGTGAAATTTTCCAGTTCTAGGTTCAGAAAGAGGCCCAAGTACAGAATGTTCACCTCAGAGCTAAGGAAACAAGACATTGGAGTTCGAAAAGTTAGAAGTTCCTGGAAATTCTGAAAATAATTAATGACGTGGGATATAACATAGCATAACAGCTATAAAACTGCAGCATATTTTTATGGATTTTTTTGACATCATAATATTCTGATCATGCAGAAAATAAATGGCACTAGGCTTAAAACAAACAAACAAATGAGAAAACCAACACAATAATAGCTGCAAGTAACAAATGATTTTCAGAACACACATAGGATTGGAGAAGTTTGAGTTCATACAGTTAGAATCAGGAGAGTTTGTTGAACAGTGTAAAACTAGGAAAAATCATGCTTTAATTCTAAAGGCTAAAGTAACTCATGTAAGGACTGTAATAGACCTTTCTACCAAAACTGATAAACAAACTTCCAAAGGGTTGATCTAATTTACAAATAACATGACAGTTATTTATTTATTTATTTATTTACTTATTTATTTATTTATGTTAAATTTAATGGGGTGACATTGGTTGGTAACAATTAGATAGTTTCCAGATATACAAGTCCACATCACATCACCTTTGCATCGCATTATGTGCCCACCACCCAGAATCACCTCCCCCTCCACCACCATATATCCGGTGCCCATCAAAACAGCTCAGTACTAGACAGTTATTTTAAAGAAAGAAAAACAAACCCAAACCTCAACAATTTAACAATCACAATACTTGGCCTCTGATTATGTATTGCTGTATTCTTTTTGTTGTTGTTTAAATAAGATATTTTTTATTGTTAAATTTATTGGGCTGACATTGGTTAGTAAAAGATTATATAGGTTCCAGGTGCACAATTCTATAGTACCTCATCTATGTGTTCACCACCCAGAGTCAATTTTCCTTCCATCACCATATACTTAGCTCCCCCTTCCTCCTCTCCTATACCCTTGCCCCATTATACTCAAGTAACCACTAAACTATTGACTGTGTCCATGAGCTTTTGTTTCTTTGTTGCTTTCACTTTTATATTCCACATATCAGTGAAGTCATATGATTCTTAGTACTTTTTCTGTCTGGCTTATTTCACTTAGGGTGATGATCTCAATGTTCAAATATGTTCTTGCAAATATCAGTATTTCATCTTTTGTTATCACTGAGTAATATTCCACAGCTCTTATTCTTAAACAAGCAGCAAATTTTAGGAGAATTTTCTGAGCTTTTTAAAACTGATTTTAAAATTTCAGGGGAAAGCCGGGACGGCTCAGCGGGTTGAGCGCTCGCTTTGAGGCCATGAGGACCGATGATCGAATCCCGGCTCCGGCCCAGGCAGGACCCACGTGCTGAGCTGGGGAGTTCCCACAGTTCGGTTCTCTAACTGTCTCTGTCTCTGTCTCTCTCTCTATCTGTCAAAAAGTAAAATAGAAATAAATATGCACTGAAGACAAAAAGATAATTTCTCTCTATAAATGTGAAAAGATAAAAAAAAAAAAAATTTCAAAAAAAATATTGATATATAATTACCTTAATAGAGATATTATAAATATGATCAAGAATAAAACAGAAAACATGAATACAAGGAAAGAACAAAATGAAGCAGGTCGAACTACTAAAAATTTACTGTATGAGATTAAGATCTCATGAAGGGTTACAAGAGGAAATATTACTGAACTTGAAGACAGCAATAGGACCTAGCTAAACTGAATCACAGAGAGACATAAAATAAGAACCAGTACCGGTAATTTAAAAAAATCCCTCAGTGATCTTAGGGATTAAGCTTTAACTTGTAGTTCTAGAAGGTAGGTTTTATAAAAATTATACATAAACAAATAGCTGAAAAGTCTCTAAGTTTGATGAAAAATGTTCAAGAACAAGTAGTTCATCAAACTCTAAGTAAAATATACCCAATGAAAATAACACAAAGTCAAATTATAATTGAATTGATTAAAAAGTAGTAATAAAGAAAATTCTTTAAATAACCAGTACAAAATAATTTAAAAAAGTAAAAGACACAATGCATACAAAGGAACAGTGGAAAAGAATTACTTCAGGCTTCTCATCAGAAATATACTATTCAAAGAACAGTGGAAAAACATCTTTAATGTGCTAAAAGAAAAAATAATGTCAACCACAGTTTCAAATATAGTCAATATGTGCTTCTAAAAGAAAAGTGAAATAAAGGCATTAACAGACCAAGAAAAGCAGACAGATTATGTTTCAAGTAGATCTTCATTACTTCAAATGCTTAGGCAAACTACTTTCTGTCTCACATGTAACAGCTAGAAGGAATATCACTCCCACCATGACTAATAGAAACAACTGGGCAATTCACAAAATAATAAATTTTCTGAACCTAAGAAAGAGCTGAGCTCATATGACAATCAAACAGCCTGAAAGTTAAGGCAAGACAGTGCCTCAAATGAACAATTCAAACTTCTGACAGAAGAAGAAAAAAAAAGGTCTCTCATTAGGCAGTTAAGAAGAAATTGCTAAAGTGTTGACTGAATTGCTAAAGGCTAATTGTTATATAGCATGAGAGTATAGAACCCTGGGGAGCCACAGACCCGGGGGAATTTGAATGCACTTGATGGCTGTTCTGCAGACCACACTGTGTTCTCAAGACAAAGACTGGAGGCAAGGTGAGTCCAGAGAAAGCTTCTTTGGCTGGTGCAGGAGTGGATAAGGGAAGTCGCAGTGTCCTAAGAAAGGCATATGATCCTACCAGGTTTGTTCTACCCTGAGGAACAAAAGTCTTAAGCCCCAGAAGGACAGGCAACAAACTCTATTAGCCCTCAACACAAAGCTGAAGACCCACTATAGGTAGGAAAAGTACAAAATAAATAAAACTGCCTACCTCTCGGAGTTGGGCAGGAAACGATTCTGAACCCAGACCATTAGAACTCTCCTACCATTTGTGGAGAATGTACATCAATCAGATGTCTTGGTTCAGCCCAGTCTTGAACAGGTCCTATGACAATTTGTCCAGCAAGCCTTTCTCAGTGATTCAGAATGATAAGCCCAAAATATTCTGTGTTAGTCTCTGCTTCCGGTAAGTTTAGGATTTATCAGAGACAATAGCTAGATCAACCTTGGTGAGAGGAAGTCCATTCTTTTGAGCTAATACACAGCTTTTTCCCCTGCCAATATGGCTATTCAACCCATGGGCCTATTTCAGTAACATTGGGACAACCGAGAGAAAAGACAAACCTAGCATACTTGCACATAAGCCAAGTAACCTTATTTGTTTTTTTGAGTGTCATAGCTGTGATGGGTGTTTTCTAGTGTCTATTATTATTCAACAAATCCATGTTCTTTTTGTTGAATTCAATATGTCTATCAATATGTCTCTTTCCCAGATCACTTTGTCTCAATACTTCAGTATCAGTTTGTTTGTTTTTTCCCAAGAACCTGATCAAGCAGCCAAGTCACTGACCAGCGTCCCATTTGCCAGAGTGTTAATGTATAGCCATATCTGAGGCCACTTTCCTCCATACAAAGTAAAAAAATAAATCAATTTGCATGCATTCCCTGTCACCAGTGTTCTCTATTGCCACTCTTTTGTCAAGATTTACTACTAGAGCCATCTATATTGTTAAAGACAAACTACACCAGATAACATTTAACAGGCAAGTACGATTTTATTCAAGACTTACAATAAGGGAGAGCTTTAATTCATCTGCACTGGGAAAAAAGCATTAAACTATGGGTGAACCAATAGAAAATTAATAAAGGGCATTAGAAGTAAGGCTGGTCAATGTGATTAGGTCAACTGTGTTTACTCACTGGCTTTTGGGACGTTAGACTCATACCTTCTCATAGAGAATTGGCACTATCTTCTTAAATTACATTTTAAAAGGATGACCCTCCTTGAGAGAGACATTCCTGGGTTGTGAAATTGGCAAGAGACTGGGAGAAGATTTATATCTCAAAGGAGCAGAGAAAGAATTTGCAATCACAGCTTTTCTAAAATAAAACCTACAAGAAAAGGGAGGTCAAGGGACTAGAGTAAGGAAGGAGACAGCATTAAAGTTTAGTCAAGCTGAAGGGAAAGTTAAGAAAGGCCTTCTTGATCAATATACTGCTAACGTGAACAAATTGTGCTGAACCATGCATGAACAGGACTAGAGGTTGTCTTTCAACAGTTCATTAAAAAGAACATTCCCAGAGAAAATGAAAGTGAGGTGAAAAAGAGGCATGGATGCAATAGATGCACTTGTATCTTCTGAACTTGCTCAGTCCTGATACCAGATGAACCAAACCATCATTCACATAGTTATCTAGTTTCCCTATTCAATTCAATTCAATTCAATTCAATTCAATTTCTGATAATATCCAGTGGTGCATCAGAAGTTATTTTTAAAGAGCAAATAATCATCAACCAAGAACAGTGTGTGGCTTTAAGAGTTGTCTTGCTAAAGAGACACACTGCATCATCTATACTCACATGAATGCCTCCAGTATTCCTACACTGCTGTATTTTATGCCCTAAATTCCTAGCGCTGGTGTGTTATAAAGTTGCCCTATATGTCTTAAACGATAGCCAGGACTGCAGAGTAAATTTTACTCTGAATTGCAATCCAATTTTGTTATTTTCCTCAGTGACTAGTAAATTGGTAGAAGTTTACTTAATCTACAACACCCCAACCTCCAAATAATACTAAGTACTCTAGTTCTTCATTAGTTGTAGAAAATTCAAAATGAAACTTCTTTCACCATGTCTCAGAATGCCCAAGATCATAAAATTCTTTCAAATTTCACCAGCATGACTGGCCTTTGAATCTTTGTGGGGTTTATCCTTCATAACCTCACATGTATGTGCATTACTAGAGCATTTAGAAAACTTATCAGTATTTTCTCATTAAGTCTAATTAGACTGACATCTCAAATAAAGTGGATTATCATTAAGTTTTGTGCAACATCAAGACAATGAGGGCTCTTCTTAACTGACTACCTTATCTCATATATTAGGAAAATTAATATCATCCAATAGCTGGTTGAAATTTGCAAATAAATGGTTGCCACCATCATAGTTAGATTATGAAGTGGTTCTGAGAGGATTTTAGTGGTCCTTGAGTTAGTATGTAATACTAACTATTGGCCTTCTGTGTGTTCTATTTTTCAAAGAGAATATAAAAGAATTCCAGAATGTTTCTGCCTAGAGAGCTGTTCAGGATAACTTGGAGATAATAAAAGATACATAAGAATAATCTCTGCTGTCAAAAATACTATAATCTACTCTAATCTAAAAAGTTTATATGAGTAACATATTTTAAAAGATAACAGGGAAGCAATTTTATATATCAAATATGTAAAATAAGTACTATAAATTATAAATACTGTATAAGATGAGAGAAGAAATATATCACTGTGAAATGGGTTCACAGATTTATGTGTGACTGGTTGTTATTTGACCAAAACATAATAAAAAAATAAAATTATATAGAGTTGTACTATCACAAATATGAAAATATTGGGTCAGGGAAAACTTAATGGAAGTATATTGATGGAAACGTAACTTAGAAATTGAAGAAATGGCTATGTTGTTTTATGTGAATGACAAAATCGAATAATGGTGACATTACTAGAACAGAATGAATCTGAGCTAATTTAAGGATACTTATATCCCTAATGAGATTGGCTATTCATTCAGCCATTCTCTAGAAGTAGAGTATATCATTGCTAGGGAATTGATTTCTATTCCCTAATCGACTTAAGTGCTCTGTCAGTTATGAGCATCTCTGGGAGTCTAAGATGAAATTTACAATTTTTTGTTTTGTATTTTGCTTTAAATTCTTTGTCTTGATCCTATCTTCCAAGCCCCACATTTTACGTTGAGACTATCACTTTAAGTGTTGAGTATGATCATGGCCCCTAGAGTAACAGTGCTCATGGATATTTTGATCAGAATCATGATTTTTATATATATGTAGATTATCAAAGATCTCTGTATAAAAAATGAATGGCAAAATTATTTGAGAAATTATTATATTACATAATAAATATATCCATCTCCCATTTTTCATCTCCTCCATAGTAGAGATCTTTAAAGAACTTACTATAAAAAATTCCTGAAGAGACTGATTAAAAATATTTAAAGACAACTTGAAAGCATCCAAATGCAGATAGACAGAAGCCAGACACAAGAAAGTTAATTCCAAAACTGCAACTGAAAGGGGCTGAAAGAATTAAGAATTTGTGGTTTTCTAGATAGAAAATGCTATGACTATGGAAAACAGCTGTGTCATAACCTCAGTGTTAATGGTGTTAATGTCAAAAGTGCCCAGAATTTAGAGTTCTGGTCTGAGAAATCAATTAGAAATTAAAGGATAATTCTTGATAGATAGATAAAACAGGAGTAAAACTTATTCAAAGACTACATTACCAGAAATCCCTGGCTATCAGCCAAACACTGCGTGTGCTAAGAAACCTGGGAATATGTATGAGGCTTAGTGGTTAAAAAAAGAAGCATAGGCCAGATAAAAATCTACTTCAAAAATAGAGCAGCAGAAGCTGAATGCATGAATTTGATTTTTTTTTTTTTACGTGAGCACATACTTTGTGCACCTCTCTGGTGACAAAAGACTAGAAGTATTAAAATATAAAGCACAAAGCTAGCGAAACAACTGAAGAGGGGGAACTGTCAGAAACTAAGAACTTACAGACAGGATAAGTACCCTCTGCTACAATTTTTGGTTGACTGATAATTTTTCCAGAGAGGGGGTAACTCAAATAAGGCCAGGTTAAACAGCAGCGGTAGAAAGTTAAAAAGAGATCAACAATTTTAAGAAGACATATACTGTAGTTGGGATCCATATAATTTCCTATTATTACAAAATCCTTACAATATTCAGAAAAGCATAATAGAATACAATCTCCACAAAATGTTACTAGATTGTCTAGTTTTCAACCAAAGACTACTAGACATGTGAAGGACGAGTATGAACAACCCATAATAAGGAAAATGGTAGAAAGGGACTATAAGTGGAGTTTATATGTTGGCTTTAGCAGAAAAAGGTTTGAAAGCAACTATTATGTATAAGTTAAAAGAAATAAAGTATGTTCAAAAAATTGAAAGACAATATTGCATTTGTGAATAAATAGATTAATAATCTCCACAGAATAATAGAAATGGTAAGAAAGTGAAATTTTACAGTTAAAATGTTTAATTATTGAAATTAAAATTTGGGTAGATGATAGCAGCATAGGATTGGTGATGCAAAAAGAATCAGTGAATTAAAAGAAAGTATTAGAGAAATTACTAATTCTGAAGAGCCAAAAAAAAAAAAAGTAAAAAAGAAAGAAAGGAAAAAAAAAGGAAAACACACAGAACATCAGTGTGCAGAGGGACCATAAGATGTAGTGCAACACTGTAATAGCTTTTTCAGAATGAGAAAGAAATGTGTAGCAACAATTAGTTGAAGAAATAATGGCTGAAAACTTCACACAATTATTAGAAAATATTACTTTACAGACTTAAGAAGTCAACACACTCCAAGAAAGATAAGCACAAAGATGCATACCGGTACTTATAGACACACCAGTGTAAAGTGTAGAATGTGAAAATTAAAGAAAAAAATCTTGAAAGCAACAAGAGAAAAACATGGG